>SNQJ01S0243380.1:1606-13335 GCA_010110895.2 Picea sitchensis
CTTCAGCGGCCGCGATCGAGGAGTCCGGATCAACGGCTCATGAACGGATTTATCCCTCTCAGCCACCCTGCCTTTAACCCGTGTGGGCCCTTCTCCCTTCACATCTTCGTCCTCCCTCCTTCTCATCGTCCATTTTCCGCTGACCATGTGTCCCGCTCCTTTCCACGTCAGCCTCTTGCCAAAGAGCAAGTCCAACATCCCTCGTCTTCCTCCCCTGTTGCTTGTTGTCTTCCGCCATGTGCCCTCCTCTGTCGCCCTCCTCATCCCTCACCACTCCTCTTCCACGTCCTCATAATCTGACATCATCCCCCCCTACCATGAGCCCCATTCTCCGTGCTGGCCCTCATGCCTATTCGTCAAGTTATTTAGTTATTCCAGGTGACAGCGCGAGGAGCCTCCCATATCCCAAAGCACTGAGTTGGCCAGATCATCCTCAATCCCAAGAAGCAGTTATTGAAGTGGTTGGTGGTGGTTAGACATCGTCTCCGCCATAATGGGAAAGTCCGGCAATGAATTAAAGGCACGTCGAGTCGCCGAAGAAACTGTCAGAAGATCGATCGCGTCTGCCATAAGTTGCATGACCATTGAAAGATTGCAGCTCCGTGTTGTCAGAAGCCATGCAGACGCAAAGATTTCAATGCTACGTCTCGATTTTGTTGTTGTTGTTAGTTTGAGTATATGAAGGCGTTTTCGCCATTTTTTGTGGGGATCGATGGTAGAGCTAAGCTCCCGACTGTAAAGTTTCAGTAAACATTCTAGATTTCTGGGTTATGTATCAATGTTTGAGATTTCTGGGTTTATAACAAACAATTTTCCTTTTCCATCTATGTCTCATCTCTTGCTGGAGAGTTCATGATCGAATGCTTTGTATGAATTAACACAGTTCTGTTATAATAAATGATTTATTGTTGCATTGTTGTTTTCTCTGGTTTCCTGCATTTGGAAGTAAGAAGATCTTGTTTTCAGATGCCTGCTCTCACAGTCTGTTAGAAGCTTGATGCCTACAACAGACCTTTAAACCCTTCTCATGAAGTCTTCCCCCTACTCACCCTTTATTGCAACTCATTGTTTGAAGTTTATCAAGACCTCACTCGTTCATGCATGCCTGGCCTAGTTTCTGAGCTGAGACCACTGTTCCGAGTTTTCTTCCATTTGATCACCCCTTCCAAACAAATCGTGACATTAAACTGATGGGCGTCGGGCTCTGCTCCTGTAAGCAATCTAGGAGTGACTTCCGGCTCCAACAGTGTGATGGATAATCCATCCAAGTCAGAAGACTACCTACACTTGGTATAATTTTCTTATAGAAAAGGGTACCAAGAATCTCTAAAGATGAGCCTGTTTGAATCACTTTATGGCAGAAGGTGCAACACACCTATAAGATAGGACAACCTAGCAGATAGAGTAGTGGTTGGCCCATAATTGCTTAGGGAAATGGTAGAGAAGATGTCAAAAATAAAGAAGAATTTAAAGGTTTCTCAAGGAAAGAAGAAAATCTATGTTGATAAGGGCATAACTCACAGGGAATTCAAGAAGGGTGATCATGTATTTTTTAAAGTGAAGGCCAACAAAAGTTCCTTGAAATTGGGAAATTGTTCCAAGTTGGAAGCTAGATATTGTGGGCCATTTGAAATCCTAGAGAGGATTGGGCATGTATCCTATATGCTTTCATTGCCTGCATCAATGTCTATTGATAATGTATTCCATGTATCATTGCTAAAAAAGTATATACTTGATGCTAATCATGTTATTGATTGGAATGCCATTCAGGTGTAGCAAGAAGGCGCTTTTCAAGTGCATATGGTATGCATAATGGATCGAAATATCAAGCAGCTTTGGAATTGATCCATAGATATAGTAAGGTCCAATGGACCTGGTACGGTCCTGAGGATGCCACTTGGGAGCACGAGGATGCTATGCGGGCAGGATACCTACATATTTTTGAAATTTTTTGAACTTTTGGTTGTATATGAGTATTATATTGCATTGAGGACAATGCATAAAATAAGGGGAGGGGGATGTAAAACCCCAAGGCCGAGCCCCAATTGAAATTGTAAATATGTTTATAGGCTGGTGAGCCAAGTGAATATAAGCTAGGAGGCTTATGTGTTGAATTAGGTCGGAGAGCCTAGATGTTGAAGGCCAATGAGCCTATTTTTGTATATGTAAACACTCATAACGTTAATATAATACATCACTGCGCATAGATCGACCATGATGAAAGAGTATGGGGGAATAAAATCCAGTAGGAAGGGAAAGGGAGGGGATAAGATCCTAGTAAAGGAGCTAAGATAGAGGGCTTATCTCTAGGGGAATATTATAATATTATTCCTAGAGACTAAGGCATGGGTAAATATCATGTTATCCTAAGTTCTTATGGGAAAGAGCATGAATCCCAAGTGGAGAGAAATGAATTCCTGGAGGGTTATGTTTCAATCAGAGCGCATACAAATATATGCGAGGAAATGAGTCTGTTTTCCCATTCTCCCTCATTCACTCAACCATTTTCACTCAACCAACCATTCTCTCCCTCAATCGACCTCTGGATCATTCATGCACCTATGGAACCTACACGCACCCATGAGCTACCCCGCACATTTCCTGTTACCAGCAGTAACCCATACCCATCCTGGGAGGACAAACACACCAATACCTTACTATTATGGGTAGTTACTAAAACAAAACCAAATACAGTTGATGCTTCCATCACATGTTCCATACCTAAATTATGTTGATTCCTTAGCTGAATGGTGTTTTTGTTTTCACATTACTAGTACCTAGTGGACTAGAGAGTTGGATTGAAGAAGTGAGTTGTCAGGCCCATGTATTTGAAGAGGCAGGTTGTCAGGCCTATGACCAACTCTCTCCAGGTGAGACAGTTTTTTGGGAAGTGATTTTTCCAAGGGAGCCCAACTACAACTATAGTTCTCTGAGACTTCTTGTCCGACCTGTTGCTGAAGCTCTGGAAGTGAAGTGGGGAAGCTGAAGGATTGTTGAGCAAAGAAGAGGACAACTTCCTTGGGTGGGACAGACATGTGGGGAATGAGAGGCTATAGGTTGTTAGTGTGAGTTGGATACTGGGACAAAATCCTTCCTCTTGACTGTGTAACTTCCTATTGTCTCAGCCTATCCTAGGAATCCCTATACCCAGGTGGAATTTAGTCCTAGCTCGGGGGTGACCCACTGCTGAGAGTTATGAGCAACATGGTATGAGGATGGGAGGATTGTGGAAGGTCCGCACACAGTTGGTGGTATTCTATAAAGATAAGTATCAATTGTGTGTTAATTTACATGCTGTGTATTTTTACATGTGTGTTATATTTATGTGTATTGCCTGTGTATGATGTATGTATATTGTTACTGTTATTTTCACATGAATATGTGTAGTTTCAGAATATAACTATCGGTTTAAATTAATATAAATATATACATTTGGAATTCAAACTTGGTATGTGGCATAACCCAACAGAATAAGGCTGGGGATGCTACAGTTTGGTATCAGAGCATGAAATCTAATTTCTTAGGTAGCACATACCCTGGAGGCCCTGGAAGGCTAGGGTAGTGTTACATCTATACCAATAGGGGAAAATAAATTTCAATTCCATCGAATACTTACATGGACAATTCATGATGTCCTAGGGATAATGCATTTTGTGGTATGTAATTCACAATTGCACTTTAATAGTATATACTATTATGAAAATACCATTCATGTTTTAAAAGTAATTCCTTGGTATATAACTGATACTGACATTAATCCATATGTTTTAGGTCTTCAAACAAAGACTAAATTTTCATGTCCAATTTGTGTTCCTAGTTTGAAATATCATTTTTCAAGAAGTTTAGGAAATGAGGTACTTCATGAATATAGGAACTTCCTCTCTAAGAACCATAGGTATTGAACTACTAAAAAACATCTCTTCAATGTGAAAGAAGAGACTGGAATAAAACCATGAAGAATAACACCTCACCTATGGAAGTTGGAATATAATAGAAATCGTCAAGGTAAGAAATTAGTCTATGTATCACATATAATGTCTTACAATTTTTATTTGTATTGAATTCTTCTAACTGTATCTAACAATTATTGTTGTAATTTCATTTATGTTTCATAAAGTTCATCAAGGAATTAATGGGATTCCACGAGGAATGAAAAGTTACCCTAAACAATTCAGTAGGTTGCTACTACGATCACCTATAAATAGATCATTTGTTTGATACAATACATATGGGGAAAAATGTAACAAAAACATTATAGATAATATTAGATGGAAGAAGTGACAAAGAAAAATTGTCAAAATTTGTAGTGAAATTCAAGAATCAAATCATACAATGCAAAATGTGATTCATTCAAATAACAATGGACATCAATATAGTCTTCTGTGGTTATTTACAAAGAAACAAAACAATGTTGTAAAAGAGGCCATTAGGATAATTGAATTTCCCATGGGATTTTGTTCAAAAATAAATAAAATCTTAACAAAGAAAGGTGAATTTGGTGGGGTAAAAACTCATGACTGGCTGCATACCTTCATTAAGGTAAATATTTTTTTATATTTCTATATTGGTATACATATTTTTGGTATTATTTTTGTTTACTTTTTTGTTATAACATGTTTTACCTCTAATGTTTATAATGATTCCTTTTTTGTTACAATATGTTGTACCTCTATCTCTTCCAGAAAAAAATTGACAAAAATATAAAACAAGTCATATATGATCTTGGAAAATACATGAGGTAAGTAACGATTTCTATGCAAAATGTTAATTGTACAACTTGTTGACATTATTTTACTTGCATTGTATATAATTTTTTGTTGAAACCTGTGATTTTCTTGCGTCATGTGTAGGTGGTTTTCATATAAAAAAATCCATAAAGATATTAAGTATTGGAGGAGAGAAATTCCTTGTTTAATGTGTGAAATGAAAAAGTACCTACCTCTAGAAGGGGCTGCTACATTGGTTAAAGAGGCTCATATTAATAAAGATACCAATCTTACACAGAGGGAAATTGATTTAGCATATGGTTTAAATGATAAGAAAGCAAGCATATGCACCCACATTTAAAAGTTATTTTCCACTATATTACTGTATGTGGTCTATTTTTTTCTTAAAATATTTACTAAGTCTAAATATGTTTATTAATCCAAAATGCATTTTTTATGTGTTGGGAATATTGTATTTGGAACACCACAAGGATATGTGGTGCAATGGTCATAAAGTTTGGATCAAAATGTTGGATAACAAGAAGAAAAAAAATGATTGTGGGATAGCTGCAGTATGTCTAGTCACTAGTGTTTCCTCTAAAAGTGACAGGCATCCATAGGTATCTAAAAATAGATATTATGGGTATTTGGATGATATATTTGAGTGTGACTTTAAATTATTCTTTTCCGAGGTCAAATGGTACAGGTTATGGTTGAATGAAAGTGATCCTGAAGGAATTGTTCTTGAGCATGTTAATGGATTTACCATGGTTAATACAAGGACAGTTAAGATGGGTACAAATCCTTATGTTCTTACAAGCCAATGTGAGCAAGTCTTTTACTCATAGGTTTCAGGTAAATTAGGTTGGTCATACAATGTTATACATGATCCAAGAGGAAGGCATGTAAAGTATAATGTAGTAGAAGAAGATGATATTGAAGAAGAATATGATGCAAAGGACCAAGTGGATGTGTTAGATGAGGAAGATGAATAATTTGAGCTAAATGTAGATGGAAATGTTCTCAATGATCATATCAACAATGAAATTATAAAAAATGACACTGATGACGATGTTGCTATGGCCAATACTTTCAACATCTATTATGAACTAGATGAACTAGATATGTGTTGAAATATTGGTTATCATTGATGTCAATCCTTGAAGAAGTTCGATAGCCCCAATGGTATGGTTATGGAAGCTGTAATTGATCAAGGGAAAAGGTCGTGAAGGACGATGTAAATGCATGTAACTCACTCATCGATGGATATTCCTCGTCATTCCATTTTCGTTGATAGATGGTATGCTAGGTGATTCCTCATGGTTGATGAGTTATGGCCTTGTGAAGTTGGAGGCCCCGAAGAATGGTCAAGAAGCCCCTAGTTGTTTACAAGTATTTAATGAAAGGTTAAAGTGATTGTAAAAAGAAATTCAAAAATCCCCTAGTACTAAGGAAATAAGTTACCCCAACAAAAGTATAAATACACCTCAAGGATTAATTTCCAAACACATTCACTCACTTATTCTATTGAACATCTTCTAGTGAACTAGTGATCTATTTGGAAATTTTGCGATGGAGAAATATGAGGTAGCGACAAGTGAGAAGTGTGGAAGTTTTAGGGTTACAGAGGAGAGAGAAATTTTATGAGGAAACTCTAGTTTGGTTGACCCTCATGGGTTAGACTACTAGTGTCCCACGAGGCATCCCTACGGTTTGAATAGTTCCTATCATGTGAGGCCCCGCGTGACATAATGTCTTAGTCCCATGAGGATAAGATATATTTGTGGGAAATTCTTGTATGAGGTACTCGAGGTCAAAGGAAAGGTTATAGGTCAACACTTTTGTGTATCAGGTCAACTACAGAGGTATAGATAATCTTATGAGCTTGTTTCATAGATGTATGGTTGAGGTATATACTTGATGTATGGTGGCATATGCATGATGCACATGCTTTGGCTCTTTTATGCACTTCATTGATGATATGGTAAAGGTCTATGCTATGGTATATGGTACAAGTTCTATACATGGTTGATTCTTTAGTACATGGTATATGATTTGATACATGAATAACTACTCATCATTGATGTTATGGTATCTACATTTGGAATATCTTATGGCACATGATTGATTCATGTTATAATACATATGTTGGTACACAATTGATGGATGATATGGTATAGGTTTTGGTATATCTCATTTTGATGATCAGTTACAGGTTGATGGCATAGTGACAGTGACAGGTTGGATACAATGAGAGGTTGATGTGATAGTGGCAATGATAGTGATAGTGGTAGTGATTGTGGTAGTGATAGTTGGTCAGCACTTTTATTTCAGGTTAGCAGGACGGGGCAAGGAAAGGGTGTTGTATCCTCCTTTTGGTTGGTTCCAGAGAACACAAGGAGTTGTAGCTTACTTCAGGTTGGATCCTGAGAATCATGGGGTTGTAGCTTCCTTCTATTTTGCACTCGAGAATTTAGGGAGTTGTAACTTCCTTCAGGTTGGAGCCTATAAATATAGGGTCATATCCTCCTTCCAGTTGCAACTGAAGAATTGGGAAGTTGGTGCTTCCAATGAATGTATTATTTTGATATATAAGAAAATAATTATGCAGTTTTCTCCCATTTGGGTTTCCACATAAATTCTTGTGTATTGTGTTTCTGTGGATGTCTATTATGCTTTGTTTATTTATACTTCTCATGATATATTGATGATATATTGTTGATGATGTTAATGATTACATGTTTTGGTTAAAATTTATAATTAAGTACTCATACTAATTCACCCCCCTCTCTTAGTATTCCAACAATGTGGACATGGAAAAAGAAGAATATAAATGATATTGAATCGTTGAAATGCAGGTCGAGGTATGTGAATATATATTTTCTATGATTTATTCTCCTTAAAGTATTTTTTTATATGGGTTAATTATGTGTTGTTAAGTTTTATGTCATTTTATATGTATCATTGGTTGGTTAGAAGTCATTGACCTTGATTTCTCTCATAACCCACCAACCTATAACCTCCTAGCCCATATTGAGCATTTGTTTATTGATTTTAACTACAATTCAATATTGATAATATACCATAACTTTCTAACCCTCCTCCCAGTAACCTTGGTAACTTTCTAACCCTCCACCCTCATCCCCCATAGGAACCATGTGCATTCTCCAAAACCACTACCCAGGGCTGAAATGGAATATTTGAGATGGAAGTGTCATATGGTAACCATTACAAGGTTTAACATAGAGAGTATTTTTGGGGGGCTTTGGACATGGTTTACGGTTAGGGGTTAGGAGTCACATATTGAGGGGTTAGGGGATTTATTGGTTAAGGGGGTTATATATAACTATATAACACATATTATATACAAATACAAATACAAATTATATTAAAAAAATAAAAAAAAATTCAAACATAAAAAACACTATCATGTTGAAACCTCGACCAAATAAATCCATTACCAAACTTGCTGACCACTACATTGATTGACCCTGCCTACTAGTAAGGAGAGTGAATAGTGGATAAAATCACCAAAAATTGCATTGGATCGACCCCACGTTCTAATACAGAGAGTGAAAAATGGAGCAACCCAATGGCGTTTGCATTGGATTGACCCCACCTACTAGTAAGGAGAGTGTGTAGAGGAGCAAGATTATAGAAGGAGAGACTAACCCCAACTATGCTTCCAAGGATGGATCAACCCCATAATGTCTTAAGTATGTGGCCTCATTGCTGGTGTAGATAGAAAACGTTGTTCCTATAGTAATTTTTTCATTATTAAATGGTTTACAATAGCTCTATTTGAGTTCCATTCACTTCAAGTTTAACCTATCATTTACCCCTTAGATTAGGTTTGATACCTTGTATACTACATCTCTTTTCCATATTATTTTACACACAATAGAGAAAAAATGAGTTTAAAATCATTTTTGGGGAATGAGTATCTTGACAAATAAGATGGTTTTTTGTTATGTGTGTGACCCACTAGTGATATAATCTATTTTTTTTCTCTATATAAAGACAAATTTGAGGCCTGTATTGGTACCTTGTTCCCTATGCATACTACAAAGTGTTATACACTTATGTCTTTGAAAGGATTTGTAGTTACAAAACATCATATTTTATCTTAGCTATCATAGAAGGAAATGAAAATATAGTTGGTTTCTTGAGCATTGCAAAATAAAAGAAAGTTGCATGCATGGTGTCGTAACTTGATATTACAATTATATTGAGTAGGGTTTAATATTCTCTAATTCCCTTTATATATTCAATTCCACATATTTAAAGGGGGATATTTTAAAATATAATAAAAAAAGAGCTTAGATTAAGCCGCTTGTGACCTGTAGTGAAGTCCAAAAGAATATAACATAAAGGCATGAGTGATAAATGACAAAAGTTGTAACACCTAGATCCAACAGTTGATAGGAAATGTAATCAATGGATGTGATAGCTCTCATAAATTAAAGTTGAATGATTATTAATGAATTTAAAACTCATGTTACCACCAAAGTGCTTGAAGTGTGTGTGGCATCATATCATTTTTTTCAGGAGGAAAGGTAAATCCCAAAAAACTACCTATTAACATCCCCATACCACTAGTGGTTTCATGTCACATGAATTCCCACCACTATATTTCGGTATTTGAAAATTTTAAATACGCCAATACGCATCAAACTATGATCAAATTGTATTTTGATGCATGGATTTACAGAGCACAATTTAATCACATTATTTAATATACACTCATAGTTGTTAATAAGTGCCAACTTCTCTTCAAGGGAAAATAACCTGACAATGTAACTGTTATTAAAAGGGAAAATAACCTGACAATGTAACTGTTATTAATGACAAAGAGCACTATAGAGTACATGTAGCTCAATTGAAAGATTCTCAAATCCTAAAGGTACTTTTAGTCATCTTTATTTCTCTTTAAAAGAAAATTGAAATAGGAAAAAGGGGGTTAAATTAAGATAGGGACTTAAAATATGGCACCGAGAATACAATTGAAAGATGTTCAACAACCCAATTCAGAAAATATTTCATTCAAAAATTTTATTTGAAAAATATAAGGATGTACATGAAAATTAATTAGCTAATAAAACCTCTAAGTAACTTCGCAGCCAAGCCCTATTACGCTTTCAGGGAAATATAAATGAGCTCCAAATCCGAGAATCTAGTCTTGTATAGGTTATCGTTCCATGTACTTTCTATTTCCAAGAATTTGTTATGATGTGTGATGAGTGTTATGATTCTCAAAGTTGACTTGTAAAATACAAAAGTGGACAACATGAAATCTTTTTTATTTCTCAAACAACTTTTTATGAGATGCTATCATTATCAACAGGCCAAGATAAAATTGATGAAGAAGAAATGGGAAATGTATTTAATTCACTGTGAATAGAATAGAGGAAATCCTTTCTTACAAGGTTATTACCAAAAAATAAAGATGTAGAAAATCTAAAGTTTCCATTAGATACTTCCTTATTCAAATGATCATTGAAAGATATAATCTCAATGGTGTGCATATTGTTGGGATATGAAAATGATAGTCTTGTGGATGAAAAGATCTTCGGGTTTGTGTATAAGTTAAAACAGTCTAGCAAGTTCAATTACATTGATTTTTTATTTGATATTATTCATGAGAAGATGATTCAATTTGAAAAAATGAGAATTTCTAGGAACCAATCATACTTAGTTTACCTTCTTCTTCATTATCAATCAAATTTATTCCAACACTTGATGTTAGAAAAGGAGGAAAAAGAAGGAAGGCCACTTCTAGTATTTGAATGGACTCATATTTTAAACTGTGAAAGTTTTAAAAATGGATTTAAAAACTTTGTGGATGATTTTATGTCAATAATCTACACTTTGTTTTGTTGGATTACTGAGAGGGGGGTTGAATAAGTAATGAGCAATTTATACCACTTATTAATTATTTTTAACCACAATGCATATTCCTTTAACTTATTCAACAATGTTCATCAGTTCATCATTAATATTTTATTTCATCATATAACATTAACATCCATCAGTGCATAATAAACAAAAATAGACACATCCACACAATGCATAATACACCAGTATTTTACGTGGAAACCCAATGTGGGAGAAAACCACAAATTTATTTTCTTATATGTCTTTAAGAATTGCATTCAAGGAAGCACCAAATTACAATTCTCCAATTCCAACTGGAAGAAGGCTCCAACCCCCTAGTTTCTCGGGCTACAACCTGAGGGAAGCCCGAAATCCCCAATTCTTTGGCTACAACCAGAAAGAGGATACAACCCCCTATGTTCTTCGAATACAACCAGAAGGTGGAAAACACCATGTAGTTCTTAGGCTTCAACCTGAAGGAAGCTCCAACTCCATGATTCTCTAGCACCAATCATAAGGAGGCTACAACCCCCTTTCTTTTCCCTGTCCAACCGCTCTAAAATATAAATGCCAAATGTAGACAACCTGTCACTAAATCAAACATTGCCACTGTCAATTTGTCACTTTTAACCTATACCAACAACCTGTAACAACCTGTACCAATCAAACTACACCAAAAAACCTATAACAACATGTACCAACAACCTGTAACAACCTGTAACAACAATCTGTACCAACACAAGTGCATCAACTATGCACAAAAACACCTGTCACAACAACCTGTCACATCAACCTGTCTTATCAATCTCATCAAACAATCATATCTATTCACCAGGATCAATCACCAAGACAACTCTCAACCATATGTACAATATCACCAAGATGTTCATCAACCAAGACTACCTACAAACATCAACAAGATGTATCACAATCACGACGTGCTTCTAAAAGTATACCAAGTCATTGTTGGCAGCCAATTAAATTTTTTCTATTGTCCTATAAGCTACCTACACCTATGTCTTCTGAACTTCAAATTGTTGTCGCATTTTTCAAATAGACGATATTTTCATTTCTTGCGACATTTGCAAATTTGTTTCCATTAAGTTTTCACGACTGTAAGCGTGAAAACTTCTCCTTTCGTGGTTACAT
>SNQJ01S0243381.1:0-12913 GCA_010110895.2 Picea sitchensis
CATCCCTTCGAATAATAATTTCATTTGAATGAGGTTGAAGAAGTCAGTAACCTTTGACATATTCATAATAACCAAGAAAAATACACTTCTCACTTTTAGTCTATAAATATTTCCTTTTCTCATCAGGAATGTGAGCCCATGATACACTACCAAATAAACATAAGTGGATTCCATATGGCTTAATTATATTCCATGCTTCATTGTTTCTTCGGGTGTTATATTTTTAAGAGCCTTTGTGGGAGTGTGATTTACTATGTATTTTTCATAGATAATTGCTTCCGCCCAATAATTGAGACTTAATCCCTTAGATTGGATCATACAATTAACCATTTATTTTAATGTATGATTATTTCTCTCAGGAAAACCATTGTGTTTTGGTGTATATAGAACAATGTGTTGCATTTAGATGCCCTTTGCAATTTAGTAACTTGTAAAAATTGTGTTCACATATTTTCCTCCATTATCTATTCTTAACCTTTGAATTTGATGACCAGATTGTTTTTCTACAAGAGCCTTGCAGGCCAAAAACTTGTCAAAAAATTCACTCTTAATTTTTAAGAAGTAAACCCAAGTGCGTTTGGAAAATTCATTAGTGAAATTTAAGAAATACATGCACCCATAAAAATAAGGAGAAGAAAGCGGAGCACACAAGTCATTATGAACAAGATGCAAAGGGGTCAAGGCATGCCAGGAGGCATGCTTGTCAAAACTATCCTGATGATGTTTTCCAAGAACACAACCAGCACAAACACCATCTCTGTAAGAAACAAAAGGAACATCAGTCACCATCTATTGATTACATAGTTACTATAATGAGAAATAGTTTAGATTACCAAACCACTCATGCAAAAAATTTCTCAAGTCATCGCTACGAGCAACAAAAAATGATGGAAAAGATGATGACCCAAAGTTGTCAAACTTGTACAACATGGTAATATCATCGACAATTCTAGTTACAAGAATGTGCTCAAGATATTTTAGATCCTTGATTATGACTTGGTGAGGTGAAAAATCTATAGTTTTACCTTCACCGGAATGAGTGATTTGATACACTCATAGAAGGTTGCAGGAAAGACTTGGAACACATAGAAAATCATTGAAATGACCATTATCTACCTAAAATGTTTCAGACCCTACTACATTAATAGGTCTATCATCACAAAAAAATATTTTCTTGGCGTCAAACATTATACCTGTATTTCTATACCTTAATTTTATAACTGACTTTGGTTTATTAGTACAAGGAATTTTTTTTTTAATGATGTGATTAGTCTATATTTTTCAAACTTCAAAAAAATTGTTATATTTTCCTTTCCAACTCTGGTCAGTCCCTGTTGGAATTTTTCCTGCTAATTTTTCCAACAGGGTTCCTCAATTTCTATGTATAATACTTTTTTAAATGGGCTCTATTAATTAGTTTCTTGAATTGAAGCCCTAACAAGGTTTGAATTTGAATTGCTCTGGTCGGTTGAATGTCTTCGAAAACATAAGGCCTAAGCCATGTTGTCTCTAGATTTATTAGCTTTCCTTTTATTCAATTGTCGTATAACAAAACCAAACCTCCATTTTTTATGTTCTTTTTATTTAGATGATGGTCATCCCATGCTTTTTGTTGTTGTTTTTTTTACTTCTAGATGGTGCATTGCAATTAATCTTCCTTCTTCTAGATTATTTAATTGGTACATTCGGTTATTCATGCTTTTGCCTTGGTCTAATTTAGCCACAGCTGCTACCTTATTAGATTGGGACCAAAAGTGCAATGGAATAACAATTTTTTTCCCATAGAGTAAATTGAAGGGCATATGTTTGGTCGATTTTTTATAAGCGGATCTATACGCCCATAATACTGTAGGAATTTTATCATCCCAGTCATTTTTGTTGATACGACAGATTTTGGCGAGTCCTTTATGTAGTGTTTTATTAAATGACTCGACCACCCCATTTGCTTGGGGGTGATATGTTGTTGTTCATATATGATCAATCAAAAACTTATTTAGTAGGACATGTATTGTTTCATTTACGATGTGTGCTCCCTGGTCATTGATTAGTGTAAGTGGGCATCCAAACCTTGTGATTAAGATCTTGTAAATGGATTTCGCTGCAACTTCTTTGGTGCATGATTTAATTGGTTCATCTTCTTCCCATTTGGTCATGTATTCTACTACAATAATAATATATTTAGCACCGGTTCTTTTTTCTCTCTGAGGAAAAGGGGCAAAAAAGTCGACATCCTAGATTTCAAATTCTTAATTAGAGTACACTGAGATTAGTATAATTTAATTCTTCCACAGAGGTTGCTCAAGCCTTTGAAAACTATCACACTTCTTAACCTAATATCAAAAATATTTATGTAAAGTTGGCCACCACAGACCGCCCGAAGTATCTTTTGAGCTGTCATGTCAGCCTAGAAGTGGCCCCTAGTTGGTCCTACGTGGACCTTGTTATCCCCTAGCCTAGGGATAACTAAGGAGATCGCGTCTTGAGGCCCACAGGTCCTAGAAATGGAGTACTGAGATCCATACGACTTGAGAATGGCCTTGGAGGGCCCTTCTTTTCTTAAGTGAAATCCATTTATCACCAACAATAGTATCCTTCACATCAACATGGTCCCTAAGTAGAGGTGATTCTTGCTCCATGAGGTAACGAGTCTGGGTATCATGGTATGTATCACTCTGATTTTTGAAGCACTTGAATATGTTGTATTGAATCCTTATTAATTTTGTGACGTTTGCTTGGAAATTAGGCTCTTTGCCTCATTCATACCTAGAAAGTTGACATGGTGCCCTAGTAAGTTGATTTCCCTTTAGGATTGGTTGCTACTAGGTGGATATGTGAAAAATCATCATATGTTCCCTCCATGCTTACCAATTTCCATCTTTGTTCCTTCCATACCCCTATCCTTGTTTAGGAATTGGTATTGGATACACTAGGAAGGGTTGTACCTTACCTTGTGGGAAGAAGTGGCCAAAGGCCCAAAGGGTAAAACTAGATGGAAAGAGTTAAAAGCCAATGTTGAAACCTTCAAGATGATTCACCTAGGGATCCCCGAGAAAGCAGTGAAAATTTTCTCAATAAGAAAACGAGACCCATAAGATAACATAAGCACTCAAGGTACTAGTTGATGGATAAGATGTCTCATCACGAGCCGACCTATTATGACCATGGGCAGTTAGCGGTATGACACTACCACCTATCTGGTCACCAATCCATGGTAGCGGCTCTTGGTGGCATAAACAAGAGAAAGGGGGTCTCATCACGATCCAGTCTTCCCATTTTCATGAAATATTTGTGGATAACGTTGTCACCACTGGTCATCAAGCCAGGACAATGGCCCTCAACTATTTCCTTGAAGCATAAGAGAAAAATATCAAAATAAATAAATCTAAGAGTAAAAGGTAATGGATGGGATAGGAAACAATTGCATTCATGATAAGGTGCAGCTCGCCCTCTACAAAGGCACCCACAGGTAAGACCTTACATTTCCTTGTTATCACATGCACCCCATGCCCAAATATTTACCCTATTCCACCTCATACACTTACATGACTTGAACTAGATCCCACCTGAGGAACACCACAAACTTAAGAGAGGTTAGCCCAATAGGACACCTTGAGACCTTCTCCAAACCTAACTTGTCAAATTGCATAACGTCTTTGAGCATTTGTTTGGGTTAAGGTGGTTTGATGCACATGTTCGGGTAATTTAATTATTGGATGTGATTTGCAGCTATGATCCCTGTGGCTTATGAACCCCTGGAAGGCGTACTTGTTGTTGTTGTAGGACCTTTCCCGGTGGACAGGTGCACATGAGGGAATGATTAGATAGGACCTTCATAGGGATCAAATCCCACCGATGGATGCTGAGACCCCAGCCACAGGGCATGACAGGGATTGAAAACTTGCACTGGGAGAAAGAAGAATGTTGCCTTTGGAGGCACCTTGGAAGACATAGACCCAGGGAATATTGCTCCTCCCACATGGGTATTATCCCTTGAGGGCCCTGGACGTCACCATGGATACCCTAGATGTCATCCAGAACTAGTAATGTCATCTTGGACGAAATTTATGAGGCATTGGCACATATGGAAAGGGTATCATGCCTTTAGAGGCCCAACATTTCACCTCCCCTACCTAGTTTTCCATACTTGGGGATCAACATCACCCTAGAGGGGAATGACATCAGCCCTAGAGTGATTCCTAGATGCAAATTAATTTTATTTTTTCCAGATTTAATTTGTGTAAAAAATTGGCCAGGTCGACCCAGTAATTATGAACTGAAATTAATTTTAGGTTAAATTTTGTATAAATAAGCAGAAAGTGACATTCATTTTCATCACAACTTGTTCTTGGAGACAAGAGGTCTGAAATTTGCACCCTATTAGGGTTATTGGATGAAATTGTGAGGCGCCACTCTTGTTTAAGGCTCATCTTTGCAACTTGGATCAATTTTTGAAGTTTTATGGTGATCTTGCATGGTATTCTCATGATTATTCTTGGTGCAAGTAAGTGCAATCTGCATTTTGTCATCTATTGAATGGTTTATCGTATGTTTTTTTTTTCTCATACAAGATTATGAAATTGCATGGTGTATTTAATGCTTAAAGTAAGAAACTTAAGTTTCTACTTTCTTACTTTTTATTTTCCAATCTTTTCACTAAATTGATCTAGTAACTAGTGAAATCCTAGAGCCCTAAATTGATAGCACTCTAAGGGTTAATTTGGTTATTGTTGCATAAGTATTTACTCCATAAAAAGGCTAAGGAGAGCAAGGTGATAGGGCCTAGAACTTCCTACACCCTAGCACTTTGTTTCTTGAGGTCAAAATATAGGATGGCTTAAGTTGCTACTCCTCCTAGAATTTTTCCCTCTTATACTTTTGTGTAGTATAATTAATTTGCAGCCTTAGAAGAAGTTGCCATCCTTGACTCCATTACCCTTGAAGGAACTAGTCCTCTTCTCTTACTTCTTAAGAAGACTCAACTCAAACTCTTTCACTTCATACTCTACTAATTTAATAACCTAGCATAGATTACTAACTACTAAGTCTGTTGCTACTAATATCATTGTTACAACCTCTTCTTAGAAGCTTTATCAAGCCTATTAACTAAGTAAACCAACCCATAAATTGCACAAGCCAAAGCACTATCACTTTGAGGCTTTAAATTATCCTTGTTACTATTATAAAGGTGCATTTAGGAAGCTGTTATAAATCATTTTGTTGTAGTTGTAACTATTGCTACAACCACATTTTGCATCCCTTATCAACCCATGCTAACAACAAAACTTCCCAGAAACTTGTGCTATGAAAATTGTTATCATTAAGTGATAAATGTGTGTGTTATTGCCTTAGAAAAGTTTTTTTTTCTAAAGTGGTATGTTCTTGTTATAGCTATTAAATTGTTGTTGTTATAAACACTTTGAAAACCCCTTTTTTAACTCATTTATTGACTTGTGTTTATCTTGAAAATTGTGAATGACAAAGCATTATCAAATTTGCAAGACCCTTGTATATTTTCCTTGTCATCATAACTTGGAACTTTCAAGATACATTATTGCTATTGTAATCTCATCTTTATTGTATAATAACTTGTTCTGGCAACACATGATTTGTTTAAGAAGTCATTGATTATAATTTTTGCTACTAATGTTTGATGTTTCATTGGTAAATGGTAGGTACAAATCCACTTTCACTTTTCCTTGTCCCTTTAAGATTTACCCAAGTGACTTCTTCTGTTGAGTGACCTAGAGAGAGGGGTGGGTTTTCACCATGTATTTCTTCCCTTCATCAATCAACTAGGTCCTGGGATGCCTCCCTTGGAGTGAGTTTTTCCTCTTCCTCAAGAGAAAGAGGTACCCTATTGGGGTGACAGTGATAGGGTTACCTCCGTGTTACATCAATCTAAGCCTACTTTCCCTTAGGATTTGGGAAAGTATAGATTGCACGATAACATTTTTGGTGTCGTTGTCGGGGAATATTGAGTCAATTTTCCTCGAACGAAACTTTTTCGGTAAGCCTTTCACTTTTCAAAGATTACCTGGCGACTCCACTGAGGGTGATTCCCTCTTTTCCCTTTGATAATACTTAGAAGGATTATCTGGCGAATCCACTATTGATTAAGCCAAAAATGGCTTCTCAATGGGACCCGGGTAATTTTAAACCCTTGGATATGAGTGAAATACCAGGGTATCCCCGAAAAATTCCTCCAAGGTATGTAAAATGGCTCCCTAAATTCACTAGTGACGATGAAGTTAGAGCCAAAGACCACATGAGCAACTTCTGGTCCTTTTTTAAAGTCCATCTTATCAGTGATGATGTTGAATATCTAGCAATGAAACGTTTCTCTACCACTCTTCATGGTTATGCTAGAAAATTGTATGATGGCCTCCTTGATGCTAGTATTACATCCATGGATCAATTACAAGAGGTATTCCTCAAGATATGGAATATCAATGAGGATCTTATGGTGTTGGCGAACAAAATTAATCACATAAAGAAGAATGAGAGTGAGACTGTTAGGGAGTTCCATACCAGGTTCCAGAAGTTGTCACAAAAACTCCCTAGAACCTATCGTCCTGGACCCCAATTCCTCATTTTCCTCTATATCAGAGCATTTTCAGGAAAATTAGGATTCATGCTCGATAAAAAGGGCCCAAGGTCAATCCAAGAAGCTTATGACATGGCCATATAAGTCGAATCCAACTTATCCTCATCCAAGGAAGAACAATCCTTGATTCTAGAAGTCATGATTAGTGAGCCCAAAGATACCCCAGTTATTCTTAAGAGAATAGATTTATTTTAGACCTTCGTTGAAGAATTCCTAAAAATGTTGGAGCAAGGAATCGATCAAAAAGAGATTGAGGAGAGGGATTTTGATGAAGGTTACGAATCCCATGGGCAAGAGAACAATGTCGAAACGATCAAGGAATATTCTAGGGGCTAAATTTCGTCTGTGGGCTAATTTTCCATGCTTTTTCCAAAAAAAATATTATCCATTCTCAAAATTATTCGCCCAAATTCTATAGGACAAAATCATTTTACCTTAAAAATCGCTAAAATTTTATAAACACTATATTAAATCCTTAGAAATTTGAATATTTTAACAAAACTATCACCATACATTTATAGTTGAGATATAAAGGACCCATAAGATTCGCCAAGGTTTCTACATTTCAAAATAAATTTCCATCCTTAAAATTCTCCCTGGAAACGATGGTTGATCTGAAGGATTAGATCAACATGGCAGTGAACTCTTCGAGACACGACTCCTCATAAAATTTCATCCCAAACGGATAACCGAGTCAAAATTTATGACCCTCGAAAAATCCCTGCATAATCCCTACATCAGAAAGGATTTGCACAAAGGTGCTAGATATTGTGATAAAAAGGAAAAAGGGATTTTATTTTAAGATAGAAGGAACACATGCATGTTCCTTTGATCTAAAACAATTTTACTTAAAGAAAACATGCATATTTTTTGTTGAATTACAATGTGTACATGTTCCTTTGACCTAGTCGATGTGTCAATTGAGCTATAGGGCTTAGGAGTCCTCGAACCAATCTTTGTCAAATATGTTCACATTATGTATTTTCAAAACATGACCAGATTTCTTAGTTACCGGATTGTATATAAAAGGCCCACCAACTTTGTGCACACACCCATATATAAAATAATATAATTACTATATAGTAAAATATATCAATATATGTTAATATCCTGATGGGATATCTCAAATGGTTGAGTTCTTTGATATTTATGTGTGCAAGGGTTGGGGTTGATTCGAGCTTTTCCTTAGAAAAAATATATCAATATATGTTTGTTTGTTTGTTTGTTTGTTTGTTTGTTTGTTTTTTTATTTAGTTTAAATTTCGAGGAACAATGTGTATATTTGATATTTCAAGGAGAAATCAAAACATACATATAAAGGTGCATTTCCGACACTCTTAGAGTAATATATCTCTTATTTTACTTCATTGGTACTAACAAAATGACTCACTATAAATTTCCTATTAATACGATTTTCCATTAGCTCATGGATTTAGATGTCATGCCTAAATATAAAAACAAAAATATTGAAATATTCTAATAAGGTACTTGCTCCAAAAATATTGAAATATTCTAATAAGGTACTTACTAGCTCCTTGTATAAGCATAAAATCCTTCTTCCAAGAATTAATTTTCATCCACATTTCTAGTATTAATTAAAAGAGAAAGAACCTTTACTAGGAGTGAACCTCCCTCAACTTCTTCAACTATATTCATCACACCCTTCTATAATGATAGAGTTGCTTTGGAGAGCCCATATGATTTCTTATTTAATTCTCTAGATATATGTTGGAAGGAAAGATTTTTGAATTGTGTCCTTACCTCTCTAATTATATCCATGATTGGGAGCAAAGATAAGTTTTCTAACTCATTTTCCATTTCTTTACTCTATAATGAGCGGAATCCCCCAAAATTTGAAGACTCCTAAGATCTATTTCAAAGCATTTTTTAGTAGTAATCATAGAGTATAAGCTGCATCTCTATATTTGTTCCCTCTCTAACAATTGATTTAAAATATATATAAGGATTTTCTATAAATTATAAAATGCCTCTTGCTCCTCAGACCCCTTTGGAGTTTCTTGGTATGCTCCATTGAAATATCCCCAAGCCCTTGTTTTGTCCATTCAAAATTCTTTGATTCTTCATCTTTTTATGTTTCCATATTCCTCCATAAGTATATCTGATTTTATGGATGACATGCATGTGTAAAATATCTTTACTTTGGAAGAACATTTCATTTCTCACAAAACCATAGGGCCCATGTAATAGTAGAAGGCAAGGACTTTTTGCTCATGGATTGCTTTATCCTTGTGCCATCCATTAAAACTATGAAAAATAGTCTACCCTTCCCATTTACCTTTCTCAAATGCTAGTTTCATTACATTATACCCAACTTCTTTTGTGTAGTGTACTAAAAGATGATCAATAAATTGTCATTTTTTTTTCATAAAACACACATTCTAGAACCCAACCATATACTCTATTTACAATTGTCCCTTGTTAGTACCTTATTTGATAATGCCAACCATAAAAATATCTTAGTTTTTAAAGGACATTTTAGTTTCCATATGAACTTCCACCACCACTATTTTTTTTTTCTCTTGATTTTCCTTCATAGTGACCTCATATCTTAATTTAATTGTGTATCTTCTATAAACTTTGTTTTTCAGCCAAATTATTTTATTTCCTCTTCATTAAATTTGAGAGAACTATGTTTAAATATACATTCTCTCTATTCAACTAGTTAATTGGTTTCCAACTTTAATTTCAATGGAACTAGACATTCAATCTACTACATTCACTATATTATAAATATCTAATTTTTAAAATGTTAATATAATCTATATTCACATGTAAAACCCATTTATGCGTTCTCCCCATTCTCACTATACCACATTTGCATATCATCCCAATGTTATTAATGTTTTTATTATTAATATAACATAATATAATTATAAATATATTATATAATCAACTCTAAAATAAAAGAAGTTAGGTTTAATATTTTAAAATATATTAATATATGTTATTATATAATATAACATAACATGTAATAAACTATATTAATAATAATGAATTCATATTATTCTTATAATATGTTAAAATAAAAGAAATTAGGTTTAATATTTTAAAAGATATTAATATATGTTATTATATAATATAACATAACATGTAATAAACTATATTAATAATAATGAATTTATATTATTACTATAATATGTTATTTAATATGGATGAGAAGTTTGAAAATGCAATATATCTTGTAAATAATAATAATGAATTTATAGTATTACTATAATATGTTATTTTATATGGATGTGAAGTTTGGAGATCTAATATCTCTTGTGAATCTTGGAGAAAGATAAAGTAAATTCAAAAAAAAATTATAACCTATATTCTCAAAATTAATGGAAATAAGTGATATCCCATCCTCCTCTTAGAGGCAAGCCTCTCCCCCATTGAGAGCACATATATGTATAGATACCTATTGTATAAGAACAAGTTGAAGAACATGGAAGACAAGAAGCTTCCTAAAATTGTTTCCAATTCCACAAGTAACCACCTTCTACTCAAGCAAGGTTGGCATAAAGATGCCCAGTATTGGCTAAGCCATTGGGGAATCAGGGAAGATACCATTTTGCAGAATAAGGATATTATTAAAAGTATTGGCTAAGCCATTGAGGAATTAGGGAAGATACCATTTTGGAGAATAAGGATATTATTAAAAATATCATTAAATCCAAATTTAAGGAGAAAATGTGGTGCCATAAAGAATTAGGGGAAACAAGAAAATTAAGGTATTATAAGGAGTTAATCAACCCTAATCTAGAAGATCAAAATTATCTTTCTATTTTGACAAGTGTAAAGAAAAAAATAAGCATTGTTAAGATAAGAAAAAAAATCTCACGAGCTCCATAGTGAGACTGGGAGTTGGTCAATTCCTAAAAACACCCTGGGGGACAAAAGAGTGTGTCATCTTTGTGACACTAAGAAGGTTGAAGATGAAAATGTCTTTCTCTTAGATTGTCTAGGCTATACCAAGATTAGATCTTAATTTCAAAAAAATTGTCACACTACCAACCTCCCTAACCTTTTAACTCAGCAAAACTATGGTGATATTGGAAAACTTATTGTAATGCATAAGTTGATAGTAATATCTCTTAAGGTCCTATAGACCAATTCCCTCTTAGGGGATGTTCATCATCATCATCCATGTAAATATATTTTTATTATTATAATATTATATTTGATAATTAAATTTGATTTGAATGGATCTTAATTATCAAGATCATTATAAAATATTAATAAATTAATTACAATAAATTTATAATATTATTTTATCTACATTATTAAGGTGTTGTTGTTTTAAGTTTTGGCTTTTTTAATCATAATCCTCCAATCCATATAAATCTAGATAAAATCCTAATTTTCTGCTATTTAAATTGCATTTCTGAATAAATGGATTCATCCTGTTGAAAAGCTTTTGGGACACTTGGATTTTACAGACTTAGCCACTCAAATATGCACATCCAACACTTTCTCGCCAGATTTCAGGCAAAATTAAACAAAAAAAAAAAAAATCACCCAGAAAAAGCCAAAACCTATAAGTTTAAACTACTGTCATTATTAATATGTTTTACATTATATTATGACTATCAATATTCATTCCGTTAGAATGTTGTTAGTAGAATCTGAAAGCAATTCAAATTTGACTACAAGGTAGCAAGATGAATATTGAATATTGCTAGGTAGCAAGATGAATATTGCTGACAACCCATCCCAACATTTAATGCTATGTAGCAACATTTAATGTTATGTAGCAGTATGGATATTGTTGGCGGTGACAGTATAACTTTTTTTTTCACAGACTCCTATCTCAAATTTACTCAAAGTTAGGGGACCCGACAGGACCAGTTGGCCAACCAAGTTGTTAACTCCCAAAAGCTCGATAGGCATCAAGTTGGCATCCCCTCAGTTGTCAAAATCTGAAAATTAACAGGATTGTCAAAATTCTAAAGAATCGCAAGTAATCACTTACCTTCTTAAAATCCGATAGTTGCTGTACCTTTCTTTGATATCCAATCCATGAAGTATCCCTCTGTCCATCTTAGATGACTCAGCCAATCCATTCTCCAATTCTGAGAAATATGGCCTAACGAATAGAATATGTTTCCCAACAAATTAGCAGTAACTCCCAGGAAGCAAAAGACTAGATCATGAAGGGATCATCCAGAAGAGCGATCAACTGCAAAAGCCTGATACTACAGGCATAGCAATGGCAGTGGCTTCTGTATTATGGGGCTTTTTATTTAATTAATAACAAACTAATATTTCTTTGTACAATTTTGTTTAATTATAAAAAACTAAAGCTAAAATTGTTATCCATGTTTTTGAATATGGCAGCGAATAAAGCTTATACACAGACTGCCGACGCTGCGCTGTTTAAGTTTCAGCTTTAAAGCAGTACGTGTACAAATCTCATGTTATTATTTTGAAGATACTAAAGTTGCTTGAGGCCGTTGGTGGGAATTAAAGAAGTGGGCCATAACTTTGGATTGAATAAGAGAGTAGAATAATTCATGCATGTTGTTACTGCAACTGTTGGCTGACAGGCGCGTGGGTTGAAGAAGGGAGGAATATATTATATATTATAGAGTTTCTGCACTTTGCATCTGAACTTCCTCATGGTCTACACTCATCATTTCAATGTTTGGTGAGTAACATATTATATATTATAGAGTTTCTGCACTTTGCGTCTGAACTTCCTCATGGTCTACACTCATCATTTCAATGTTTGGTGGGTTACTCAGGTGGTGGGACTTTCTTACAATTAAATCAAAGTTCTATTTTAGTTTATTGTGTTGATTTTACAATTTAATAGAGTACAAAAGTCACTAAAGTTAATGATATTATATATTAATTTAAAAAATGTTAATAAATAATAGTAATAATATAAGTAAATTGTTGTAAAAATATATATATGTTTATAAAAATAAAATTATTATAAATATAATATTTATATAAAAATATTATTATTATGTAAATATAAATATTTTAATAATAATTAAAATTATATTTTTATTATTATAAGTTATGAGTTTAATATACTTGATTACACTAATGCCAAGTCTAGATTAATCATACATAATAAAATATTTTACATTTCAATGAAAATAAATTTAAATTGATTTTCTTTATGCTTTCATTGTGAGAAATATGGAAACCTTGGGAGTGGGTTCTAAAAGAAATATGAAGAATATCAAACTAATGGCTAATTTTCTTAGTACTATAGTTGTGAGCTTTGAAAGTAAGTTTTGGAGGAAATACGAGGACTGTCAAACTAGTGTATCCTTCTTTTTTTTAACTTTT
>SNQJ01S0243381.1:12923-24545 GCA_010110895.2 Picea sitchensis
TATGTATTAATCAAAGGAAAATATTAACCTGGAATAAAATTTCAATCATAAAATATGTTTAACAAAATATAAATAACAATTATAAATTTAAGAAGGTCCACACAAAATAAGGAAAATATTAATATATAATAAAATTTCAATCATAAGATATGTTTAACAAAATATAAATAACAAATATAAATTTAAGAAGGTGCTAACAAAATATAACACCAAAATTGTANTTAATGTAATCAATTTATTATTCATATTGTATTATTAATAGTATTCATATTATTATGTATTAATTAAAAGAAAATATTATTATGTATTAATCAAAGGAAAATATTAACCTGGAATAAAATTTCAATCATAAAATATGTTTAACAAAATATAAATAATAATTATAAATTTAAGAAGGTCCACACAAAATAAGGAAAATATTAATATATAATAAAATTTCAATCATAAGATATGTTTAACAAAATATAAATAACAAATATAAATTTAAGAAGGTGCTAACAAAATATAACACCAAAATTGTAATTCAACAATTCAAAAGTTAGATTGCACATAATTATATGTGAAATCAATTTATTTAATTATTATAAATTTAAGAAAGCCGACACAAAATAAGGAAAATATTAATATATAATAAAATTTCAATCATAAGATATGTTTAAAAAAATATAAATAACAATTATAAATTTAAGAAGGTCCACACAAAATATGACCCCAAAATTGTCATTCAACAATTCAAAAGTTAGATTGCACATAATTATATGTTGAAATCAATTTATTTAATTATTCTATTGTTGCAATGCATTTCTCATCAATATGCTTTATGTATGTATATGATGCATAAGCATTAGTATAGTATTTTGTACACATTTTGGCAAAATATAGAGTAAAATTTAGATGGTTCAAGAGAATGGATATATGGAAATTTGTTGGATTGTAAAGTCATAGAAGCAAAGGAGTAGAAATGTGGAATGAACTTTCAACATAGAGATATGTTACCATATAAATAAAAATCAGAAGTCAAAAGTTATTTGTCAGGTTTAACAGTGAAACCAACATTAATGTTAATATCAAAGTCAGATAAGATGCTATCACATAACTTAGGGATTCTCATCCCAAAGTCAATTTCCAAACTGATAGAAATTTTGATGCAAATAATGCCTTATAAACCATCTCTAATTAAAATGTAAAATTTTTATAGGACCTAATAGGATGGATTTTAGTACTTTGGTTAAATTTGTAACAATGAAACTTTGTTATTTTATAGAATAAGAAACAAGTATATAGAAATTTAGGTTACAAAGAAATTCAAATGGTTGTTCAACACAAAAAAAACATACATAAGAGATGGCCAAACAAAGAGTTGAAATTAGGAGGAGACACATAAGTATCATGGGAAAGAAGTGTCAATTGGGTTTAGCTTGTGTGGTTGGGAGGAATGATTGTTATCCTCCCATGGAAGTTCAATTCCCACAAATAACATGTTTTATTGTTGTAATGGCTTCCCCAAAAATAAATTTATAATATATTAGATAGATAACAATTATAAATTTCAAAAATAAACTTATAAAATATTATATTATCAACCATATTAATATAAAACAATAATATTATATTAACATTAAGATTTATATTCATATTAATTTTATTTAAAAGAACTTAAATATTTTCTTTCTAGAATGAGAGTAATTCAAGAATGAAAATACAATTCCATGTTCATTTGCGAATGTGTTTAATGCACTTTTGTCTTGGTCAAGAACATGGCACTTTAAATAATATTTTTTTAATGGCTAGACGAATGAAATTTTTATGCGAATGGCTTATTGCATTATTTTGTTTTTGTCTCAAAGCTAAAGAAGTCATCAACGTGTTATTGTACCCTTTGGTACATTTTTAATGTTTTCTTGACTTGGGGAACGTGTTATTGTACCCTTTGATACATTTTTAATGTTTTCTTGACTTGGGGAAGGTTGGCTGCATTTCCTGGAGTAGGATAACTCGAGAGCAAACATACCCACTTTTTAGGCAAAAAAATGGGCATGAATCTGGCCAGATTTTTAGGGGTAGTCTGAGTTTCGCATGGATCAAAGTTCCATGCATATCAAAACCCTACCCCAGGGGGGTTTCCCCACTTTAAACCAACCCAAATGCTCAGAAAATTGATCAGGGTTCTGGATTGGCCAAAAATTTAAAATGGGGTCGCCAGAGGACATGCCTGAAAAGTAACTCAAGAGGGAAGATTACTCCCGAGTTAGCCCACTCTGCATTTCTTTAACAAGTGACACTAGTGAAAATATCCCTATTATTAATGAATTTGAAATTGTGATGGACAATTGCTATATTGTGGTCATTAATGCTACTTTGTTTGTTGATATGCCTTGAAAGCTAGTGAATGGTACATATGAACAACATAATTTGTACATTAATTTAGAATGTTACAATCAAGTGTGTGGTAATTGTATTTATATTTTTGTGTGATTTTTGGTAGTTGATATGTTGGTACTTCAAGCGAGGTTAATAAGTTGGAAAATCCATCACTGAATAGTGGAGTAAAATTGTACAAAGACTACTATTGCTAAGTAATTAAATTGCTACATGATTGAATTGTGTCATAGTTTTATTTACTTCTTTATAATCAATTTCAATTCTATAACTAAATCAATTTTGAAGATACTTACTTATAATCAAATTGAATTACAAATTAAAGTAATTCAATGATTAATAAGTAAAGAATTGCTCTTACCAATATATTTGAGAATGCCCAATTATTAGAGTGGGCTTTATTAAAGGAGATTTCACTTAGACTTTAATATCCATATGTAGGTTTATAAATAACTAAATGAAAATATCCATAAGTAAGTTTAGCTATCACTACCTGCTACTAAGGGTGAGTTACATATGTTAAATATATAGATTTCAAGTCTCACACTAACAAAAACAAATATGTTATATACAAGTTGTCCTTATATACATGTTGATCAAGAAAATATGAATTGTCCTTATTTTTACATTTCCTATTTGGCTTTAAAGTGAATAGCCATGGGTAGTTTCAAAGCTTTAGCATGGACAATACTGAAATCTTAAAGTTTCATAATTTCTTATGGAATTTATAAAAAAATTCATATGCCTTTTTATTTTTCTTTGACATTTTAGTGATAATTTTGATTACAACTTTTTTTCCAATTTTATCTCAGTTGAAGTTCCAGTTTCGTCTATTGTTCTAGATTTCCTATCATTGAAATATTTATTTTAGCATGTAGACAGGTGAAAAAAAAGTAATTTGTAGAATATTGAAAAACATTAATAATAAGGATGGAATGAAACTCCAGTTAGCAAAAGGGTAATGCCAAATATTGAATTATCCATGAAATGAACACAACTTGTGAAATAGAAACATTTTCTCATGAAGTAAAATAAGTAACTTCAATTTTATTTTTTTTGGTAATTTAACTTGTTTTCTTTACCATTTTTTCATCCATGTCTAATACTATGTTCTATTCATTGAGTGAAAAGATGTTATGTACTTCGAAGTTATGTAGAATATAGATAATAGTTGGTTTTTTTTTTTTTTAAGATATACCTTATATGGCATTTGTCTTCACTGAGGGAGTAATTCTTGCAATACATGGTTCCTAATAGTGCATTGTGCAAAAGTGTTGTTTATGGATTTGATAGTACCATTTAAACAATGTGCATAAATAAAGGGGCATTATGATTGCATTTGAAACAATTAATCATTATGTCCTCTATTATTGTAGAAGGGTATGTAGAAAAATCACATTTGGCATAGACATGCTCAAATGGAGCCAAATATGTATTTGGTGACATTAATGTTCCTTCCACCTATTCATAGAATGTGATAGTTAGTATATGAAACAATATGTTTATGTTTATAAATTACCCAAGATATAAAATTTGTGGTTCGATTTATATATTTGTACTTACCACATTTGTTGAGTTAAGCATTTTTTTTCGTTGCTATACTATTTCTATTCCCAGTATTGCAATAAAGGTTGATTGTGTTATTTGAAATGTTTTCTCCTTTGTATATTTCCTCTTTGTTATAATCTTAAACAAGATTATAGGAAATTATCCTCTTTGTAGTTGTTGCTCCATTGAAGTGAATAAATATGCATATGTTTCAAATAACTAGAATTGTTACATAATTTTTTTTTATGAAAGCTATGTGTATTAATTGCAAAAAGATAGGAATTTAGGAGTAAGAGAACCTAGTATGTAATGTTACTATGAATATGGTATTATTGTTGGTTTGTTAGCATATGAATTGCCAAGTTTAATTTGTAGTGTGTTTTTCACACCTACTTTTCTAATAACTATGACAATAGCTCTAGTTGTACCTGGTAGAATATTTTGGTGATGATGTTGAATGAGGTCAGTAGGGACAATCAATGTTAGTATCATTGTTCTTTTGTCATATGTCATATCAACACACAATATTTTTCGCATTCTATGTGCTTTGTCTAAATATGTATTGTATATGACCATTATTTTCCTAATGAATACTTGTCAAATCCTCTGGTTGTTCAAGTCTTCACTTGATACTATACTTGGTGATGATAGTCTCAGCATGTACATAAGAAATATTGATGGACATAATAAAAATGGAATTTCCATGGTTGTATTGTATTTTATTTTTAGCTAAATAATTAGATATTCATATACATATCTTTTGGTGTCTCTCTATTGTGGTGTTCCCACTATTTCAATTATTTCTTTTAAACTAAAAATAATAGATGTATATGACATTTCCTTGAATTATATGATGTTAAGATCAATGAGCATATATAATTTTAAAATGAAACAAGGACAAAATCTATGAATACTTACTTGTGTGGTTGTATTTGTTGTATTATTGTTTTTTATCCTTGGATGATAATGCTATCAATCATTTCTTTGAAACTAAAAACTATTTGCATTATGAGTTATATATCATAAATGAAAATAACAATGTTTAATTTAAAGATAGAACATATGCATTACAATGTACATTTTGTATCGTCTTGAATTGGTTTGTTTTGTTTCTTATTAGTTGAATTTTTTCTAATTTTAACATCTAGATCCATCTAAATATTAACTATGGAAAAGTTATATATATATAAATTATGAAAAAGTAAATTGATAGTATGTGTATAACAATTTATAAATAAAATACATTGTCTTGATTATAATTATCAATATACCTCTTGGAATCCTTTTGTTGCATTGATAGTGATGTATCACTTTTTTTTTCTTTACTTATATTATTTTTTTTGTTTTGACATTTAGAATATATAAGAATATCAAAAAAATTGTTTTCATACAAAGTAATAAAAACATAAAAAAAAAAATTAAGAATACTTTTTTTTCTTCTTGTTTGACTATTTTTTTATTTAAATATATATATAAATATATATTTGACACGGAAAAATAAATTGTATGTGAAGTGAATTGGAATGAAATATTAAATAAAGTTTCAAAAAAAAAAACATATACTATATCCTATTAAGTCTTATCATTTACTTACTTGATTCTGATTCAATATAGGAAATAAAGAAATGTGTGAATATGAAATAAATATATGAAAATATGTAATATAACTATTTTCGCTTGAATAGTGAAGTACAAGACAAACGATATCATGATCAATCTAATATCTATTTAATTTGAAAATTTTGTACTATTCATGAACTTTATTTGAACATACATGATTAATAAGTGATGATGATGAATGAGCTTTTTTTGTCCAATATGAAATATAGGTTGTAATTGTGCAATAGTTTTCTATTGTCTTTGTCTTGTTGTTTCTTTGAAGCATACTAACATTAAAATCTCCTAGAATGATTATGCTTGTGTTAAATGTTCAATACACAATGCATTATATTCATCAATGTTGCATGTAGTGTGGCATAGATATTAATAATTGCAATTCGTTACTCATGAATAATTACGTTTTCCATTGTAGCCTCTACATTTTGTTCTTAAAAATGAATATATTCCAAATTTATTATTTTTTTGAAACATATCATTATTCCATATTTACTGTAAATTGTTATGCAATAGAAACTTTCATATTTCTCATTTGACATGGATTTTGTCATGCATATCGTTTGCAATTATAAAATACCATATTGCATTGTATTGTAGTGACTAAATGCATAATTAATATGTATGTGCAAATTGCACATGTTCAAAGAAAGAATTGAGACGCATGATTTTGTTTCTATGGAATAAGTGTTATATTCTATTTTTCATCTCACATAGCTTTGTAAACTTTGCATTTCATTATCACTTTTTGTTTCACTTTGAAATTATCTTTTGTAAGAGAATTTAATAGATACACGGATTACATATGTTTTATATTAGAAAAAGTTGTATATACTAATCCATGTATATGTATTGTTGTAGGGTGAAATGAAACACCATCTACTACCAAGCCTTGTGATCTATGCATTGTGCATGCACTCACAAGTTGAATTGGAAATTGTCTTTGGACTTTCTCATGACTTGTTTTTCTTATTGTTTATATTGGTTTTTATATTTGTAATATATGATCTAGATTGTTTTCCGAACAAAATGAAAGCAAAGATATTACAATCAAATACTCATAAAAATTGCCAGAAACAGACAGATACAAAAATACATGATTTCTATTGATGAAAGAAATGTACAGAGATTGTAAAAATACAGAGTGCAAGACTCGCTAGAATAGTGGCAGCTTTATCTCTGAGAAGAGATGTGACAGCTAAGCTCATTCGCAAGAAGATGATTACAATGAGGTTCTGAAGGCATTTTTATGATAAACATGAATTCCAAAAGCTTAGACATACAAAAACCTAACCCTAGCAGATGAAGCGCCAAAAGTCATGTGGGCCCCATTGGGGTAAGTTAGTACATTAACTTCCAGGGGTCGTAACGTTTGCATACAATCTTCGTTTTAGGCGTGTGATAGTCTGTTGGAAAGGTATTTTCGAGAACTACGCATTATGTCGTCAAACTTTGACTTTGTCTATAGTTTGAATGTGGAAAGCCAAGAAAACACCGTTAGAGCCCCAAAATGGCCCTAGAAGTACAAAAATATGTATTGACATGAAAACTTCCAAAATAAACTAGTTGGAATAGGTGGGCGACCACCAATATCCACCTGGATGTTGTGTAGGGCTTCAGGACAACCCTGCAAGTGCAAAACCCACAATTACAAAGAAATGTCCCCATTGTAGAGAAATGTGTTGAAGTGAAAACTGTCAAGATGAGCCAATCGGAATTTGGAACAGGTGGGTGGCCACCAATATCCACCTAGATCAATCCTCCACCCTTAGGAAGAAATGGTCTCCATTGCGTTGAGTTCCCGGGGAAGATGGGAAAGCGTTTTTTGAATCTGAATCTTGGTGAGTTGCGTGCATTGTTGGAGAAGTTGTGTTGCTTGGTCTTTGGAAGGTTGTCACGAACCTGTTGTTGGCGGAGTTGAATTTGTTCCATGAACCTATTGTCTCTAGGATTGGCGGGGCATTGTGTAGGAACCATTGTAGGTGAAGAAACAATATCTTCTTTCTCTTTTGCAATTTTCTTCTGTTGGATAGAAGGTGTTGAGGTTGCAGTGGTTGTAGTGGTTGTAGTGGCCTTCTGTGCATCCTTTGAATAGACTGTGAAGAGGATGAATTTTGCAGTATGAAAGATTACCTTGCGGAACTGTTTTGGTGGAACAATAGTTAGAACTACCTCTAGTATCCTGTAGATCTGACCCCCTAGAGTAATAATGACACTACGTGGTCGAGACTCATAAACAACATGGAATTTCCACATATATGGTTGGCCCAAAACAACATCACAGACATCAAGCGGGACAACATCACACACTACCTCATCCTTGAAAGGTTGGATGCCATAGGACAGGAAACACTGTTGGTTGACATGGAGATCTCGTCCTTGGTGAAGCCACTCGATGTTGTATGGCTGCGAGTGTGGTGTTGTCGACAACCCCAACTATTTGACAACCTCATCTGAGATGAGGTATTTTGGCTGTCGTTATCAAAAATGAAATACAACAGGGTCCCCTTCACCCAAAATTGTGAATGGAAGAGGTGCTCCCCCTCTTCAGGATCTACTGGTTCTTTTAGTTGAATTGTTTTGGTTGCGAGAGTAGCAGTAGGGTATGCATTGATGATCTATCTTTTTTCGATATTTTATGGAGCAGATTCCAAACCAGGGTTCAGCTCCTTGTCTTTGACCTCGGCCACCAATGATTGTTTCAAGTGACACTCATCGGTGTTGTGCCAGGGAATTTTATGGAAGTCACACCACTTCCCAGTGTCATTCTTCGTCTTTCCGTTACCCTTCTTTTCCTGTGTCTTGGACTGGTTTGAGTCATCTTTACCATGCTTTGGTTGTTGTGTATTTGTAGACCCAAACTCCCATTTGTCCTGGTGCCTAAATTTTTGCTTGATTTTGACAACATATCGATAGGCAACTCCCAAAGATGAGATGTTTAGGAAATCCATTTCAGATTGGATGTACCTATGCAGAGCCCCACAGTATTTCAGAACCAGATGTCGCTCAGAATCTTTGATACCCAACTTGGTGCACAAGCTATGGAAAGTATTTGTCAACGCTGGCACTGTTTGGTTCTTCTCTTTCCGTTGTGTGCTCCATCTCATGTATTGGTATTCATAGTTATCAATAGGGTAGTATTGTTCCTTGATGCATCCACGAAAAAATCCCAAGTGGGCTCGGCCCCTTATATTCAAAATTCCTCCGTGGAACTTTGCTCCCAGTAAGTTTCCCACCAATGTTTGACATGGGGGAGAGTCTTGAGGAGTGCGAAGGTGATATTTTCCCTGTCGAAAAAATTGTGAACAGAGAAATAACCTTCTATCATATTCAACCATTTTTCTAAGGCATCTGCATCTATTTAACCTTCAAATACGGGAATATCAAAACTAACTTGTACCTTGAAGGGAGAGGTTCCTCCAAAGTGGTCGCTTGATGAAGATGCACATGTTGCTATCAACAGGTGTTGAAGGATGTGGGAAAAATTCTCCATCATTTCGTCCCTTTATCGTGCGAGAGATAGCTCAAGCAACAGGTTAATAGAATCTTCTACTCCATCGTTTTTCTTTTATGCTGCCATAGAGGGTTTTTTGGGCGTGCGAGAGTGATTTTCCTCGAGAGAGACAATATCGAGACCTAACTTTCTATACTCGGACCATGTCAAGGACATGCACTGAAAAATTATCAAGAGCAACCTGCTCTGATACCACTGATCTAGATTATTTTCGGAATGAAATGAAAGTAGAGATATTACAATGAAATACTCAGAAAAATTGCCAAAAACAGAGAGACGCAACAATACATTATTTCTATTAATGAAATAAATGTATAGAGACTATAAAAATACAGAGTGCAAGACTCACTAGAATGGTGGCAGATTTATCTCTGAGAAGAGATGTGATGGCTACGCTCATTCGCAAGAAGATTATTACAATACGGCTCCAAAAACCAAAACCCTGGACATCCAAAAACCTAACCCTACGAGATGAAGCGCCAAAATTCATGTGGGCCCCGTTGGGATAATTTAGTACATTAACTTCTCGGGGTCGTAACTTTTGCACACGATCTTTGTTTTAGGCACGTGATAGCCCATTGGAAAGGTATTTTAGAGAACTACACATTATGTTGTCAAACTCTGACTCAGTCTACATTTTGACTGTGGAAATCCAAGAAAACATTGTTTAGAGCCCCAAAACGGACCTAGAAGTACAGAAAGATGTACTGACATTAAAACTTCCAAAATAAGACAGTTGGAATAGGTGGGAGACCACCAATATCCACTTAGATGTTGTGTAGGGATTTAGGATAGCCCCATAAGTGAAGAACCCACAATTACAAAGAAATTTCCCCATTACAGAGAAACATGTTGAACTGAAAACTGTCAAGACAAGCCAGTTGGAATTTGGAACAGGTGGGTGGCCACCAATATCCACCTAAATCAATATAGGTATCCAAAATTGAAAAATGTATAGATTATATAGACAAGCTAGTTTTTTACCTTGGTTATGTCCAATTTTTGGATCATGAAACTTAATCCATATTACATCACATTTTTTGTCCTTTTGTAGGATTTGATTATTCCATCTTCATCATTTGTGAGGCATCTTGTGAATCATAGTTGCTAGCATATTTAATTTTATAACAAGTTGTGAAGACAAAGTAGTTGTATGTAGATCGTAGGGCACACTGCCATGGTTCTTTTCTTCTTCCTCAATTACATTGATGACGACTTCATCTCCAAGGAAACTCAATAGCATATTCTTGTCATGCACTGCAACAACTTTGATTTTTAGAATAGATAAGAAAAAGGTTCATCATTTGGTGCATATTGCATGCAATTTGTATGGAGATATTCCAAATCATTGTTTTTTTGAGTGTTTGTGTGTATTCTTTTCAAAATAATGATAGGTTTCTCATCTATTTGGCACATTGTAATCTGCAATTCATAGCATTTTATATTTATTTCCAAGATTCATGTGTTTTTCCATGCTTGTTCACTAGTGGTTGTTCAAAAACAAGAGAATCTTGTATAGGTTGTTCTTGATAAATATCACCACAAAATTGTTGATTAAGGTTGGTTTTCATTGATGTCTAACCCTTGAAGAAAGTCCGGTAGTGAATTTCGGTAGCACAAAGGTTTGGGTCATGGAACCAAGGTTGCTTCATGTATAATGGTATGAGTTTTAATATATTTGAAGGTAATACTATTATATATGTATAGTACATTTCATTCCATTTCCGGTGGTATGTGGAATGTCACATAACTCCTCACGGTTAGAGAGTTATGGCCATGAGAAGTTGGAGAACCCAGGTTTAGGTAATGGACCCGAGTTTGTTTGATGGATAATGGTATGAGTTTTGATATATTTTCAGGTAATACTATTCTATATGGATAGTACATGTCATGCCATTTCTGGTGGTATGTGTAACATCACATAACTCCTCACAGTTTGAGATTTATGGCCTTACAAAGTTGGAGGACCCTCATATGTCATCTAGATCATGATGTCATTAATGCCAATGGTTTGATTGATTGATGTCAAAGGATTGATTGATTTATGATTGATGAACAATGTATATGTATTATCCTTGATGAGAATGATAGATGTCAAAGTGGAAATCAATTGATAAAAATGGATCATTGATATGATGCATAGATGAAGATGGATCAATGAGTTGTCATTGATACATGATGATGCATAGTTTGTTTGATGAAAAGATGACTCATTATTGTATTATCATGATTGATAAGGTGCACAAATGGATGAACTCCAAAGTGTTCCCCTTATGGTGAAATCCCTCACGGGAAGACGCTTTACGGATTGACTTATCCTAGAAGAATGGTTGGAGGACACATGCTTATATGTGGAATAATGAGATGAAGATCAATGAATTTGTTGGTGAAACTATCCTAGATGGATAGTGCTTGTCATGCCATTTCCAATGGTATGTGGAATGTCACATAACTCCTCACGGTTTGAGAGTTATGGCCTTATGAAGTTGGAGGACCCCCATATGAAGGCTTGAAGCCCCCAAGGTCAAAGAAGTCAAAGTGACCTAAAAGAAGAAATCATTATTTAA
>SNQJ01S0243382.1:0-13335 GCA_010110895.2 Picea sitchensis
TTATTATTATTATTTGGAGGGTTATTTATTAATTATATTAATAAAAGATATTATATTTCTATTAATTTTTAATATTTTAATATAAAAATATGTGATCTCTTAATCTCATAACGATATTTTGATTCTACATAAATTACATAAATTTTGTGATGAGGTGGCTTACTCTACTATTAATAAATGATATTATAAAATTATATAATTAGATTATAGATTGTAATACTTTCTAAATGTAGTATATTACTTATTATATATTATTATTAAAAATATTTGAATTAATCATTTAATTATGGTTTATTATCATATTTGATTATATTATATTATATTAATAATACAATTAATATTCAATATATAGATAATTATATAGTATTATTACTCATTGCAAAAATCAAGGTTTGGGAAAGATAGTTATTCTAGCTTGAAGGTAGCATCATATCTCTTCTGGTGGAGGTTTGATTGACTACCATTTGATGGTAAACCCTAAAGTTAAGCTTTGGTTTTGATGGTGGCCATAGGGTTTGCGTAGGCAATCTGTGCGTAGGTGGCCAAGTGGCATCCTTGTTGCAAGGAAAAGGTCACTCCAATGGATGGGTATTGTCCCTTGGTCATCCAATGTGAGTACACTCATTTATTCCATATTTGCGAGAGAATACACATGATCATATTCACTCTGAAGAATATATTTTGAACCTTTCCTTTGATCCCCTTGTACATCGTTCGTTATCACTGAAGCTTCAAGGTGTGGATGCTAAGGGTTTAACATGCGTCTTTGGTTTTATAGGAAATTATCTTTTTGTCAACGAACTCCAGGGTGGTGGATTCCATAAGGTGGAGGTCATTAAACGAAAGCATAGGTGTGTGGTTCGATCTTGTGGTGGCTCTCTTTAATTAGTTGTGGGGCGAGATTTAAAAGTGAAACAAATCAAAGAGATGGAGGGCCAAGCCCTCATGGGTAAATTCATTGGCCTGAGAATCTCAGTTGCCTCTCTATCTCGATGGATGGAGGCACACTAAAAGCTAGTTCTGGGTTATTCGCTCATTTTTAACTTGTTATCCTGAGGGTGTATACGGTTTGTGTTCTGTGAAAAATAAGAATCCATGAGAATCCTTGGTGAAATATGGTACTTGGACCGTCGCTTCCTATGTGTAAAATAGTGGCATCCACTTTTTGATTCAAAAGAGGAGGTAGTATCAAAGTTTCTGACCTAGATCAAATTACCCAATTTACCATTGGATGTTTGTTCCAATGAGGGCTTGAAGGCCATAGGGGAGTCGTTGGGTTCATTCATCCCTTTTGATAATAGTTATAAGTCTAGTCTCCATAGGTCAGTGGCACAAATATTAATGGAGTTGGACTTGGGACAAGGTCTTTATGAATCTATCAGTTTGGTTTTGGGGGGATAAAAAATAAATTCAAATCTTAGAATATCTTATCATTCCATTCAGATGTGTTAGGTGCCATGGGGTAGGTCATATTATCGTCAACTATCACATTGAATTTTGGAAAAAAAAGATCAGGGTGATTCCCATGCAGTAGAAGTTTCAAATGTTCCTACCTCCTTGGGTCGACCCGAGAATGGAAATACTTGTGAGGGGGGAAATGACATGCAAGGAGGATCCCCAAAGTAGACTCTTTAGAAACATTATGAGACTCTAATCTCTAGGTCAAAGGCCCCAAATATTGGAGAGTTTTTCAACCCTTTAAATGGTGGTTTCAAGGATGTGATTATGGGCTTCAAGCTACCAGAATTCCTAGTTGAGGGTCTCAATATGTCCATTGTGCAATGGAGTAATATTGAGTCACTATGGACTAAGAGCAACCCTATGTCTGAAAATGCAGGTAAGCCTAATTTATTTTCCCTCCCTCCTAATTCTCCATTTCCCTCTAGTCTTGAGTCCCTTTTCTGAGAAAAATGCACAAATCCATATTCATTCTTGTGAGGAGAAGGCTCATATGTTTCCTTCATCACATCCTTGAGGTGGTTCTTTAGTGGTGGATTTGGGCATTGCCTCGAATTGCTCCACTACCCAGGCAAATTGTCAAGCTCATTATTCATCCTCTGGTTCTCTGTCCTCATCCTTGGGTAGAGATCCTTACTAACTTAGACCAAGGGCCTCCCCATGAGTTGATGTTGTTGTTGGAGGTATGGGGTGCAACTTGGTAAAAGACTCGGGGCCTAGCAGAGCGGGACAAAATTTGGCCCTTAAATATTCCCAAGAAAGGGAATCTAGAGAAGTATCACAAGGCTAGAAACGCCTTATCTCTGGGTTCTTAGAGTAAGAAAAACCCCTTCTTTAGTGATTCAACCCATGAAAATTATGTCGCTCAACATTTGTGGTCTTGAGGGTAGGGCCAAGAAACTATCCCTTCATTGACTTATTGAAAAAGATAGTTTGTATGTGGTGTTAGTCCAAGAATCTATGGGTGCTTGTGATCTTTTGATCTTAGAATTGGAGTAGTTACTTCAGGTTGGACCTTTCTCGGGATTGATTCTATAGGTAATTCAAGGTGTCTGATTATGGGTTTGTCTCCTCAGTGTAAATTGATCAATTGTTTTTCCATTACCTTAGGTATTTATACAGGTATCTTCAGTTTGGAAAGGAATCGCAGGTTTATGGTTCTTAACTTATATGGGTTGTATGAGAGCAGAGAGGCTTTTTGGTCTTGTCTCTTTGGTTTGCAGTGTTTAAGTTATGATGAGATAATTATCGAAGGAGACTTAAATTTTATAATTGGTGAGGATATTTGGGGGTCTATAGCTAGAGAGGACAAATTGGCTCATTTTTTCCAAGATCTAATCGGACACCATGGCCTGATTGATGTTGAATCAGTGCTTCTTCAACCTACGTGGATAAATAATAGGAAAGGGGAGGATGGTATTCCAAAGCATTTAGACCACTTTTTGGCCTCTCCCTATTTGCTAGAAGATGTTGGGTTGAATAGAACATGGGTGGGTTCAGTTAGGTATTCTGACCATTTTCCTATCCTCTTCGAAATGGGGCAACCCATTAAGATGCATGAGTGTCCATTTAAGTACAACTCAACCTGGGAGGAATTGGATGAATTTAAAGCTTCTATTCATGATAGTTGGAAAGAATATCGATTGGATCCTTCACATTCAGCAAGTGCATAATTTGTTGCAAATTTGAAACGACTTAAGGGTCTCGTCATTGCATGGGATAAAGAAAGGTGAAGGAAGTCAGATATGGAGCTCCAATATATCAAGGATTACTTAGATTGTGGATGAATACAAATTGTTGGAATCTCGTCTCTCTCTATTATTGGAATAGGAGAATACATGGAGACTTAAAAGCCATGCAATATGGATGGAAGTGGATGATGAAAACACCATTTTTTTCCAGATATTTTCCAATTACATGAAAAATAAAAACTCTATAGGGGAACTCGAGGATGAGAATGGGAATTTAGTAAGGGGGTTCAAAACCCTTGCTTTGATTGGTGTCAACCATTTCAAGGGACTTTTCAAAGAACCATAGCAAACCAAGATGGACTCTATTCTAAAACAATTAGTTTATTTCCCTTCTATTATTGATGAAAAAACAAATGCAGAATTGTTTTGCAAGATTTCCATAGAAGAATAAAAGGGGGTTATCTCTTCCTTAAAAAAGGATAAAAGTCTTGGATCAGAGGGTTGGTCCATTGAATTATTTGATCAAATATTTGAAATTGTGGGAGTTGATTTGTTGCAGTTGGTAGAAGAGGTTTGAACCTTAGGTAAGATCTTTCAAAGTATCTGTTGAAACTAGGTTTTAAAATTTTTACCTCTAAAACTAAAACTTTTTTCTTTCGGCATTCGGCTTTTCATAAGGTATAATCCTCGATATCAGTCCAAAAAGACCGGTACCAAAGTCCCGAAGTGTTTTCATTTCTTTGTTATAATAAAAGACAGAAAGCTCAAGTGTTATTAAAGTCTAGACGCACATTCTGTGAATTACTTTTAATCGCGACAAATTAAAACCCTAAAGGAGTTAATTAACCATCTTTTAACCTTTTGGGATTCGGGTTTACTCAGAACAATACGTTTTCAATACATTTTGAATTGCGAAATCTCGATTCTCGATTTCCCAAAAGAAGTGGAAGTCAATCTTAATCCTGATTAATTAAAAACTAATCCCATCGGGATTTAGGGATTCGGGGTTTAGTGGTGACATACCTCATGTAAGCGCGATCCCCGAAACCCTAAAACGCGAAGTCCCGACTCAATACCAAAGTTAAGACCTAAACTTTTCCCACCATGATTTCGGGATTCGAGATTTGGTGGTGATATGCCTCATGTAAGCAAGATCCTCGAAACCCCGAAATGCGAAATCCTGACTCAAATACCAAATTTAAAATGAACTAATTTCGTTTCAATACATTTAATGGTATTTAAACTCCTTAGGTATTTTCATTTATGAGTTCCATCAAATGAGATTTTTCAAATTTTGGTTTTAGAATCGCCGAAATACGACCATATTAATAACGGATAGCTGGTGATTTCCGTGACACCAATGCATATCTCAGAAATATTCTTTGTTTTAAAGGTATTAAATTCTTGGCAACCGCGTCAGTACTTTCACCATTAAATGAGTTAAAGGAAAATTAAATGATTTAAATGAGTTAAAGGTCTGTGTTTTGAAACTCATTTTCGCTCTTTCTATCAGAAGTAAGTCGCATCTAGCCGAGCTTTCACACCTCTCTTATGTGACAAGTTTTCATTCCAATACAAAAGTCATGGCACCAAATAAGGGACCCAAGAAGAGTGAAGATACAGCTGAGATTTCTATCCTGGAGGGAGATGTCATATCCGACACCACGCCACATGCTATCAACTCGATTAAATTATGGAGACAAATTTATGAAAATATGGACTAGGAGATCAAAAATTCCCCTAACGACTCTGAGAATCACCTTCGGGACATAGCAGAATCAGAACTTCACAAAATTGCAACACACCCACGGCTCATGGCATACAATGACATGATTAGTTGGGCTTTGGACAAGGTTGATATTCCAACAAGAAGCATTTTAAATGATCAAGGGGCCATTATCGGCTCATTCAAACCTAAACATATCTAGGTTATGTACAAACTCTCACCCAATCCTAAATTCATTTACAATGCCAAATTCATAGCTGAATTTCAGAGAAAGGAATGCACTGAGGCAGACCAAACTTACCCTGATTTAATCAAAGGCTGGTGGAGATGTCCATCAAAATTTAGGGCCGATCCCCACGGAATTTATGCCACAACCTCTTTGAATGAGTATATGGTTTATGTAGCCATGATGTTGTGCAGACTCTTCGGCAAAAAGAATCCCTATCATTTCCCTGCAGAATGGGTGCCCTTTTTAGAAGAAGCATCAAAAGGATATAGTTTCAACTGGGACAAGATTTTATCTGATAATATAGCCAAAGAGGTTTTGGATTACATAGTTGCAAGAGCCCAAGGTCAACCAGTGGCCTTTTACATGCCAGCATACATCATGGACGCAATTTGTTTTATGACTCCATTCCCCTTGATGAATTGGAGTTGGAACACAACCTGCCTTGAACCCATTCATGAATATCACTCTGAGTTGTGGGAAGAAAACGCAAAAAAAATGTTTTACGAAATTTTTCATTTTGTGGTAATACCAATGCACAAAATGTTTTTCAGTTGTGACCCTCCTCGCATTTCTGAAGCCGTTGCAAATAACCTCAAGCCAATAGCAGACTCGTTCATTGAAGAAAGCTTCTCCTACATCAGGGTTTATGGGTGCTCAATTCCCCCTCACGGGCTTCCAAAATTCCTCCTGGATAGACTAGTGTGTAGGGAAGTAGCACAGCAAATAGTAAAAGGTGATATCAGAATAGAGCTAATGGCATATCAAAAGAAGTCCTGGCCAATCTTCCCTATGCACATCGAGAAATTTTCATTAAAAATTTGGGACATTCCAGGGTGGAAGCAGAAGCACTAGAAGAAGTTAAACTGTTAAATATTGAATACAAAAGGCATGACCCTTATAAACTAGTGAACAAACACTTGGTACATTGCAATATGAAATCATATGAACATGAGGAGTCCCCTTGGGATGACATGTTCAAAGGGACCAAGTCTTATAAAGAAGTGTTAGAACGAGTACAAACACTGTCGTTTGACCTGCAAGCCAGCTTTTGGACCTTTCAGAGGCATAGACGAAGTGGTCTGCCCCAAGTACATCAAGGAGAAGAAGTCACCCTCCCACAGGAGCAAGAAAGTGTTCCCCCAGGTTTCAAGAAGGAATCACAGAAGAAGGGGAATCCCAAAAAAGCCTCACAGGATACAAAAAGGCCTCCACAAAACAAAAATACCAAAGCAGAGAAAAGGTCAGGGAGACCTCCCAAGTCCGGTAAGCTTACTCCCACTGCATCACCTGGTGTTGATGTCAATACGCCTAAGGCAGTAGGAGGGAAAGGATATATAGATCTAGGGAGTCCAGTAGCTTCCTTAACCCCCTTATAGTCCACTTTTGGACTCCCACAAACAGGAGCTCTATTTGTTGATGACCTTACCTCCATTCCCATAGATGAGATTCCTCCTTCAGATTATTTTTTCAGCAGAAAAAGGAAGGTTGTCCTGAAATAGGAGATGCATAAGAAGGAGGAGAATATGGTAAAAAAACATAAAGTCTTGATAGATGGACAGAATTTGGAGGAAGAGGATTTCGCTACAGAGATAGTAGGTTCCATGGGAGCCATGGCAACAGCAAACTTTTTTACTATGGGAAAAAAGAGAACCAGGATAAAGAAAAGTGATAAAATCATAGCACAATTACAAGAGTAGTTAAAAAATGTTGAGGAGAACATTAGAGAAGAAATGAGTAAAAGCTTGGAGCAGAAAAGGGCTGCCGAAAGGTTAGAGGTTCAATTACTCAAAATGAGCCAACAAATACAAGCAAGTCAGCTACAGATTACTTAGCAAAAGGAGCATGCAGAACAGTTACAGGCTAGATTAATATTGATGGAAGGTCAAATTATAGATATAAAAGCTTTCCAGGCCCAGTCATTGGAGGTACATTCAAAAATAGAAGCTGGACAGCAGAAATTGATTTCCAAGATAGAGATTGTTCATAATTACTTTCAAGAAGTAGATAATGCCTTTGATAATATTATCCTAAGGGAAAAAGAATCCAAAGCAGTGAGGATTACTCTCCAAAAGGCAATTATATATTCGACAGGTGAGGAGGTATCCAAAACTATGAAAGTATCAGCCACGGAGAAAATCAGAGGCGACATCATGCTTAAGCTATGGGAAACCAACATAACTAAAAGAAAAATAATAGTCAAAGAAATCAGAGATGACTGTGAAGAAATTTTTTATCTTTTAGACAAAGGGTCGTTAAATATTGGAAAGGGCAATTGTACAGGACTTCTAGGATAGATCAATATTGAAAGAGATCAATTAAATTTTAGGGAAAATTTGAGTGAAATCCAAATGGAAATTTCACAACTAAGAAAAATGGATGTCACCCTATTCGACAGGTTGTTAGTTGAGCCTAACTTAAATCTGCAGTCAATAAAGTTTGCAGATAAAGGATTTGATGACCGTCTTTCCAAGATTCAGAGAAAGGTTTATCTGTTTGAGGCAAAAGACCTTCCAGAACCCCCCAGAAATTTTACACAGTTCCTGGAGAAATGCATTAAATGTATTGAATCAAAAGAAGGAGAGTCATCAACAAAATAAAAGTATTTTTTGGAAGAGCTTTACTTCCAAGAAAATGGAAAAATGGAGAAGATCATGCAAACGGTTTCGGATCTATTTTTTAACAAATAGTTAGTCACTAGGAATTAGGAAATCACCAACCATCTTAAGATTGGTGGTTTTGTATAAATGTAATTTTTCAAGACTAAGAAAAGGATTTTTTTCTGGAGGAGATTGTAAAGAGAAATTTTCATTTTGCCAAAATTAATACAATATAGATTGAAGATTCCAGATCTTGTCAAACCTGAGTTATGTGTTTCTCTGTCATTTCATCTTTTATTTCATACCTTCATTAAATGATTTCATGATGTAACTTCTATTGTGGTGATTAAACATTCAAATTATATAACCGTTTGCAGTTTTTCCTCTGTATCAGCTGTCAACAGATATAAGACCTATGAACGTTTTAGAACGTTGAAATCATATACTTCTTCGAAGTTATCGTCCTTCTTTCTTCTATTAGTATAAAATGAGATTCCTCTTAAATTGATGCCTCATTTTTTGTTATACAAATACATGTTTCTTTTTCTTTCTTCATTCCATGCACTGTCTCCTTAAATTTGACTCAGATACTAGAAAAGGCCTTCATCTCTGTTATACTATTGATCCATAATTTGGAAGTTTTATTCTTATTAATTCAAACCAGAAATCTACAACCCTTAAAAAAAAAAAATTTGACTTCAAGCAAAAGGAAATCATTTGCTTTCATGATGGTTCCAGTTACCAAACAGCCTAACATAGAACTTGGTCTATCAGATCAAACGAGTATTGTGTTAAACCTATTCAATACCATCTTACAAACAGCAAATACATGGGTAGAACTTGAACGTTCATGGGCTACAATTGAAAGGGATATTAGCATCCAAGAACAATGGGAAGCTAGACAGAGACAGTTAAGGAACCAACTGTGATTTTGCTTTCCATTAAGCTAGTCTTTTTACCCTTTAATTATCTCTACCTTTTCGGATGCCTTGACGGTATACTTTAGAGCCTTAAAGTATAAACTCAGAAACAACAGTATCAATGCCACATTCATAGTGCTCATTCCAAAATCATATCTCTCGGTTACTTTCAGTAATTTTAGACTAATTTCTCTTTGTAATAGCCTTTACAAAATTATTTCTAATATCATAGAAATTTGTTTAAAACCAGTTCTCACAAATGTCAATTTTTTGCAGCAGTTTGGTTTTTTAAAAGGTCGACTAATCCACGAAGTAGTTGAGTCTGCTCAAGAAGTAATGCACATGATAAAATTCCTTAAGCACCCTGTTTCGGTCTTCAATATTGATCTATCCAAAGCCTATGATTCGGTTTCTTGGTTATTCATGTGCCTCATGTTGCTTCATATTGGTTTGATTTAGAACTGGTCAAGTGGATCGTGGCATGTGTCTCTTCTATCTCTTTTGCAGTGCTAATAAATGGGGTGGGTTCACCATTCTTCCAGCTAGCTCGAGGCCTCTGTCAAGGATGCCCCCTCTCTCTTTATATATTATTTTTGGTAGTTGATGGCCTTAGTAGGGCAATCTCAAAAGCAAAAAGACTAAACTTTTTTCATGGTATTCATTTGGGTCATGTTGAGACCTCAACACACCCTTTTAAATATCATACATTTCAATGGGTACCACTTTCTTTTTTATCGTTCTTTTTATCTTAGTTTAGCTTTTCTATGTTTTGTTGTTGTCTTACTCTCTGATCCTTTCTTGGTCACTTTGGTTTTGAGCTTGATCATCGATGAGGTTCAGCCATCAACATCGGTTGAAATCCCTTGCAAAGAAGTGGGGAATATTTTAATGTTTATTGACGTCGATTGAACCGTGGGATGAGAAATAAATATTAGTTGTCTAATGCAAGATCTTGATGAATCTTGACCATATGTGATTAAGACATGAATCCATCAATTTCAATAACTCAATAATCCACGTCATTGTCTAAATCACTAGTTTTGTACTGCCACATCACTTGCATGTAGGCTTCCGTATAGCCACGTCAGATACCACATCAGCTACCACATCATCATTCATTTTTCATCACTTTCCACATTAGATGCCATGTCACTCGACACATCAGCTAATGTGTCATCACTATATGGGCCTCTCTTGCATTCATCAATGGTCGAGGGGTTTTGGTTGCTTGTTCTAGTAAAAGGGGCACTTTATTTTTTGTCGATGTCGATGAGCTCATCGACCATCAGCGAGTTTGATTAATGTTTTTAAGTATCCCGGGAAAATTATTTTTACCGATCGTCGATGGTCTATCGACGTCGAAAAAATCCTTTTTCAAATGATGTATGGGATCATACAAATACTTTTTGGATGACCGATTTACCATGAGCTCACTTTGGATAACCTTTCACGATTACAATTAATCTTTTTCATTGGAATATTAACATAAGCAGTGGTTTCTCATGAGTTCCATATTGCCACGTTACTTTCATACATGACCACGTCATCACGCCACATTTCTAGTCGTACCTTGTCAAATCATATTTCGTACCTCACTTTGACACCTTAGCCCACATGTATCCACCATGTCATTGTATGAACCCACATTATTGCCACATCCCCATTCGAATCCTAACATTGCACGTCGATGATAAAGTGGGTATTTTTGGATATTTTTGTTGGGATCGGCAACAAACATTAGTAGAAAACTATCTGGAAAGTGTCGATGGTCTTGAGTCAGCGATCCCCGATGGTATATAACACTGCGCACCAAAAGCAATGGGTTTTGAACCCGTCGATGAACTAAAAAGACATAAAGTTGCATCATCACCTAATGGATGTATTTGAATTCGAGTGTGGCATGTTAATGAATGAATTTAAACTTCAATATTTTCACAATCCCATTGGTAAGTATCATTGTTTGATTTCTCAGATTCTAACTAGGTATGCATTCATCATAAGTAATTGATGTGTTATTTTGAGAATGCAAATGATGTATTATGGCTTAATAAATGTTCATTGTTTAGAAAAAATCCACCTCTAAGGAGTGTCGCTCGTCAATATCCAAATACTCCAAAAGGAAAAAGGTGCTCAGCTGGGTGAGACATCAACCCCTTCTTCCACATAAGGAGTGGAGCAAGAACCAAAGGTTGAACCTGTCATTTGAATCCCATTGAAAAAGGTTTTTAGTCAGCCACTGCTTTACAAGGATACAGATCCAGTCACTGAAACTAAGGTACTACTTCCTTCCTATAATGATTTGTTTAACAAATTTAAAAACATGAACTACCTAGAATTTACACTACATAGTGACCAAGATATCATGGTTATAGATGACTAGGTTTTCTCCAATATTAATCATTCTCTGTTGCACATTGTAGGTGTTGGGTCCCATGTTCTACCATGTGTATAAGAACTAGAATGGATCATAAGTCATACAGATGGGGACAAATTCTCTATTAATGATGAACAAGAATAATGCATAGGATTTTTCCTCCCATTAGAAATCAACAAGTACTACAAGCTCCATGAACCATATTACAGGCTCAACAATAATTTTTTGGTGGATCTCCATTTAAAAAATGATGTGACCAAGCTAACGGCTTCATGGTGGAAGGAGGATAAGAAATTCATAAATCATACCTCGGGATGGTATGGCATAACCAATTTGAGAGAGTTGTACATGTACTTGATAGTATTACCCTATAGGTTGTACAGAGAGAAGGATTTATCTAGGTTCACTGAGGCATGGATGCCACTAGCACACATTGTGGCGATGTCAGGTAGCAAATTGGAGTGTTATCAAAGAAAAAAAACTCGACACTCAAATAAATCAAGCACAAAACCCTTTTCCAGGTGAAGTGCCTTTATTTTATATGGCTTCTTATCTCTTAGATGTGGTATGTGCTCGGAATGTATTTGCATAGATGAATTTAAGTTGGCATGTATTTGAATTTCATGTGCATGCATATTTTAGCATCTTGTGAGAAAATAGGTATAAAATGTCATATCCTATGATATGTTATATATTCTTAGCCCCACTCTATTTCATCATTTTTCAACAAGAATGCATTGGGTTGTCTAAGCAAGCCAAGAATATCATATCACTCATTGGAAATTGGTATCTTGAAGAAAAATGTACTTATTTTAGGATTTTTGGAGCTAATGGTGCCCCACATTTGTTACCAGTATCTGTACCAAATAGGTTGTCCTGAGGAGAAATCTATTATCAAACTATATCGCAAGAGTTTAATGCCTCTATAGTCAAGGAAAAAAATACAACATTTATCCCATATGGATTTCAATTGTGCTATTATTTTGTTAAAGATACTACACAAGATAGGAAGGAAGAGTTAAGTCATCTTCAATAAAGTTTTGGGGCTGGAAGGTATCACAAACATGATCCTAAAGGCCTCGTGTTGAAACACTCTAAACAAGTTGCAGTTTATTGGCGTTATGCCCATGATAAATTTGATGATGAGATGTTTACTGAGAATGCACATGGCTAGGATGAAGTTCTTCAGAGGAAATATCAACCAAGTCTCACTATTTTTATGACCCTATTCATGGATGATCAAGTGGAATTCATTAACCAAATTGTTGAATTTGTTGTCCAAGGAGTGATAGTTGAAAGAGAAATTGAAGAAGTTAGGCAAGTAGAGAAGTTTGAATGAAAGTAGAGGCTAAGGGGGTAGCCCATGAAGAAGAACAAAATAGAGCATCCCAATAACAAGTCACTCAGGGGGAACTGACACAAGGATAAGTTAGTAAAGAGCCAAAACAAAATAAAGGAGAAACACTAGGGGCCCAGCTAGAGTCAGAGGCATCAATTGGTTTTATGAAAGATGTTCCTCTGGTAGGGATTCCTTCTCAAAGCATTGTGGATATTTCCAAATATGATGATGAGGATGTGGAGATAGTCAAGGTCCCGATATTGAATGAGTCTAATCCAAACCTAGGGAGCTCACCTTTAGTTGATCAACGAGTAGAAGAAACACCTATGGATAATAATGTCGGTGAGAAAACTTAGGAACCAATTGAAGATGTATTGCACCAACTCAAAGAAGAAAAGGAACCAGAAGGTGTTGCAGAAGAAGAGATTGAGGAACAAGGTAAGGATGATATAGTGCCTGAGTAGGGAAAGACTAGAATAGAACAAGAGCTTGGATAGGGGCTTGGAAATACAACTAAGGTAAATGGAACAGAGGAGCATACTTCTTCCCCGAAAAATGAGGAAACAATTGTGCATCCATCCATTATTTGTCTACCCGAGGATAGTGAGAAACATGAAGTATCAATGGAAAACAAGGAAGATGATACATCAGCTCTGGAGAAAATTACCGATACCTCTAAAGGGGAAGAGGGTGACAAAACTAGCCAAACAGATCAACCTACTAATGAACCAAGCACCGAATAAGTGAAAGAAAAAGAAGTGGAAGAGCTGAGAAAGTAGGTAAAAACAATGGATAAAGGCAAGACCCCTATCATAGATGAATTTCACACACAAAGAAGCATGGGAAACATGTTGGCATGGGGTGACCAACCAATACATGAACCCTTAGATGAGGTAGCTAACATTGAGTCAATAACTTATGATAGGAAGAGGAAGTTGCTAGTGAATAGAACACAAAGAAAGAAGAAACTGACTCTAGATAGCACTATGATTATGACATCT
>SNQJ01S0243384.1:0-13335 GCA_010110895.2 Picea sitchensis
ATATATATATATATAATTTTATTACACAGTATATAATAATATTAATAATAGTCTATTTTTAACATGAAGATCAAGCTAGAAACCAAATTGGTGTATGAAATTTCTTGTTTATGGGACAAGGGATCCCTCTGCATTGGGATTTGACTGTTAAATCCTATGAAGGTATACATACTCTACCCCCCCTAGATTTGAACTTGTTACCTTTAAGGAAGAACCACACATTATTGACCATTGAGCCCACTTAGGTTGTTTTTTTTACATCATGTTATTTTATTTAAATAAATCTTGTTATCTTTTAATATTTTACTTTTTTAGTGTTTTTTTTTTAAAACAAATTAGAGGTTGGGGGAGTTATTTTCTTGTTTTCTTAAATTTACTTTTATTTATTTTTAATTTCAAACATATTTTAAGAAAGTAGTTTATTTTTATTTTAAAATAACATATTTTTCCCTAATTTTTCGGGTTTTTTTCTCTAATTTAATTTATTTTCCCCCTTTTTGGTTTTTTATGATTTTGTTTGCAATAGCTTAGGGATTCTATAGCATGGTTTAAAAAAAAATTCATTTTTACATCAAAAAAAGAGGAGGATGTTATTGGTAACACCTCTAGTTGATTTTAAGCTTTTGGTTGTAAGTGTACTAGTTGTCAAACCCATGGGTCTCAAAGAGTGTGTAGTTTTGACCCCCAAAAAAGAGCGGGTGCTATTAGGAGCACCACTTTTCAATTTTGGGGTTGATTTTAAGTTTTTTTTGTGACGGTACAAGTTGTTAAGGTCATCCTTTCAAAGTTGTAATTTTGATCCTGAAAAGAAAATAAAAATGTTGTTGTTGGTGGTACTTTTTAATTTGGGGGTTGTTTTTAAGGTTTTTGTTGGAAACATTATGAGTTTGTTAATGCCATGTTTAAAGAATGTGTTAATTTTAACAATGAAAAAAAATAGGTGCTACCAATAGCACCACTTTTCAATTTGGAGATTGGTTTTGGTGTTTTTAACCCAAAAATATGGAATTTTAGAACTAGAGTTATCTTTTTGAGATCACAGTTCTTGTCAAGTTTGTAATTTTGTTATTTGTGGATGACACCCTCCTTTTGAACTCCCCCACTGTCCAAGAGGCCACAAAGCTCAACTCTATCCTTTCAGATTTCTCGGAGGCCTCTGGCATGGCGCTCAACTTGGAAAAGTCCAAACTATACTTCTTTAACACCCCGCCCCCTGTCCAAAGGCACATCTCTCGACTTATGGGGATACCCAGGAGCTCCCTCCCATCCAACTATCTTTGGGTACCTCTTACCGGAGTGGCGGCCTCCAACATCTCCTGGGACAACCTCCTCCTCTCCATTTCCAACAGACTTCGCAACTGGACTTTCAGACCTTTAAATATCGCCTCCCGGCTGGTTCTCCTCAAATCAGTTTTGCAAGCACTGCCCACCTACCTTTTCACTGCTCTAGCGGCTCCCAAAAAAGTTATCAGAGCTATCAGAACCCTGCAGCGAAATTTTCTCTGGAGCAGACACCAACCAAACAAGAAATGGGCGTTAGTTAATTGGGACAAACTCTGTATGCCAAAAAACCAAGGTGGATTGGGGCTGCGAGATCCAGGCAAGCTGAATCAAACAATGGGAGCTAAAACATGGTGGAGGTGGCTGAAAATCCCAACAGCCGCTTGGGCCCAACTGTGGAAAAAGAAATATGCCCCACACACACCGAAAGATCAGTTAATCCGACACAACAACCACATCCAGGGATCCAACGTCTGGAACACAGCTTGGCTAAATCGAATTCTGGTGCAAAATCACGCATTCTGGGAGCTAAGAGATGGTGGAAGCGCCCTTTTTTGGACAGACTCCTGGTAGCAACTCAAGCCGTTGGAGACAATAGATGAGCTAGTGGTCCTCAAAAGAACCCTACATCAAAACGCCCTTCCAAAGGTTAACGAACTATGGGGGCCACAACCACCGCAGCAAAGATGGCGCCAATGGAAGACTTCACACCAGGAGCTTGGGGCCCCAGAAACTCTCGACCTGCAGAGCTGGCAATCACAAGCCACCAGGAGGAAAATTCTTTGCAGGGTTGGACCGGATATCCTAAGGTGGGGATACACCACAACGGGCACCTTCACTATTAAGGAAGCTTACTCACTGCAAGCTCACCAACAGAATCCCAGAAAGGAGCCGATATGGAGCAAAGTCTGGAGTTCAGCCCTCTGGCCCAAGATTTCTACCTTTCTATGGCTGCTAGTGCACAACAGAGCTCTAACCTGGGACAATCTACGGAAAAGGGGATTCATTGGACCTTCAATTTGTGTTCTTTGCTCACTACAAGAGGAAAGCAAAGAACATCTCTTCAATAACTGCCCCTACAGTCAACAGATCTGGGACTATGGGGCGCAAATTATGCGCAAATCAAACCGAAACCGCAGCAGCATCAATTGCACAATCGAAAACTGGGACAGCATCTCCTTCAACAACCCCATACTGAACTTCATATGGAACCTGCTACCGGGATTCACCCTCTGGCAAATCTGGAAAGAACGCAACAAGCACATTTTTCACTCTCAGACCTCCCTCCCTGAAGCCACCTAGGCACAAATCAGCACCCAAATAAGAGAAACAGTCAGAAGCAAATCCTGGTCAGCGACAGATTGGCAGTGCAGTCATGACGAGTAGACAGTCTTACAAAACTGGCAGCCCAGCCTGAGCAACCTTCTGCCAGCAAGGCGACAACGAGCCAACCCACCAATCCAAACACCTGGACCCCCCCNCCCCGCCAGAACACTTCATCAAGGTCAACTTTGACGGAGCCTCCAAGGGCAACCCAGGATCAGCTGGATATGGAGCCATTATTAGGGACTCAGGTGGCGCAATCCTCAATCTGGAAGCAGGATATCTAGGGGACACAACTAACAATGTGGCTTAACTTACAGGACTCGTGCAAGGATTACAAACAACCATCGACAAAGGCCATCAAAAGATAATATTGGAAGGGGACTCCCAAATCATCATAATATTAATCAAAAGAATCCTCCATGGTTGTGACCCTGAAAAAATCTCTCCAAGCTGGCGACTGCAGGGACTTCTAGCAGACTTCCGGCATCACCTACAGCCGCACCTCACCATCACTACTTCTCACGTCAAACGAGAGGTGAACAGAGTAGCTGATCGACTAGCAAACGAGGCAGTGAAGCAGGAGAAGGAGCACGTATGCTGGGAAAGACAGGGCTCACCAGCTATCGAGCTCCTCACTTGTTGTCAAGCCTTAGCCACCCGAGATCTCCACTCCCCGGATGGGGTGTTAAGGGTTGTGATAGAGCCACGTAGGCCGAGCTAGGATGCCGCGTTAATGCATCCACCAGCTCACCTGGCCTCACACATATAACCCACATGACTCGCAGTAAGTATTGCATTACGAAGAGGCCCCTCGCGCAAGCGAAAGGTACTCTCTCGCAGAGCACTAACGAGCAGGGATTAATGGCGTCGTTTATTGCCCTGGACATGCTAATTATGGTGTTTATAATGCATATAGCCCGGGTTGCAGCACCTAAAGGCAATTTGGTCTGGCAGACCTCCATCTCTCCAGTGCATTCGAGAAGAGGCAGCCTCCCTCCCGTCTCTCTCGCACAGAATCATCCCTTAGCTACCACGCTCCTCAACCGCATTTGGATAAACACAGGCAGCCTTCGACTCCTCCACAGAAACTCCGCCATGCCTCGTATTCGTGGGACTCCTCGACGAGGTGCGGCCTGGTACGCAGCGGAGTCCAGGCGCAAACGCAAGAAGGATTTCGAGAGGGCGATGGAAATCGTAGCTAGGCGAAAGAGGACCAGGGCCCGTCTACCTCCTAAGGAGCAAAGGGAAGTGGTCAGCCTGCAAGCCAACCCACCCAGCCCTCCCGGGCACACCCTGTTCGTGGCTTCGCGCAACCAGAATCTGAGCACGAGCCTTAGCTCGCCCAGCACCCGGCAACCAGCTAGTGACGAGCCCGGCGCAGAACAGCCTTACTCCCCTTGCTATATCATCGAGGAGGCTCCTCCTGAGCCCACCATGACAACCACAGAAGCAGAGCAAGGGTGCCATCAACATAGTGCAAAAGCAGAAGAGGAGACCGTTAATGAGGAGTCCAGGGACAGCCACCTGTGGGAGCATCCTGCAGCAGCGGACTGGGGATACCTCGACCTTCTCTTCGAAATCAGAGACAAGCTGGCCGACCAAACTTTCTGCCTAGAGCGCATGGAGCAACGGCTCGATATGTTTTTTGCTGCACATTCCAGAGCTTCGACTAAGAAGCAATGCCCAACCTGTGCGCGCCCTTACTCCTTCCCGGCTCGATGGAAGCACATGGAGATTTAGCACAAGCAGCTCGGTTTCGAGGTTCATACATGTTTTGGTGTTGTTACCGTATTTTCAGCTTTATGCTAGATAGTTATCAGGTTGTTTTAGTAATAGATAGAATAATCATCTTAATGCTGGCGACCATAAGTCCACGGTTTCCCTCGGTGGGGCCATTAAGCTCGAAACTTTGCTAAATTTTGTCAAATAGACCACATTGTGACATTTGGAGATGGATGCTTATTTGTCTCTGTTTCCTGCTGAGGCGGGACAGCGGGCATCTCATCTATCTTTGTACTTTGAATACGTTAATATAACAGGCACCACCTTTTAAATTAAAAAAGTTTGTAATTTTGTTGAAGTCGGTGTTAAAGAAACCTTTTTCCCCATGAGGTGGAACTTGGCATGATAGATGTGGGACCTTCTTAGCTCTCAAGATAAAATATAATAGTGTTGACATAGCAAAAAATGACCATCATCTGCAACCATATAGGGTCACCTAGGGAAAGTGCCCAATTAAACCTTTCTTCATTGAAATGGAAATCCCTCCATTTATGTCACTAGTGCCATATGCAAGGTAAGATTCTCTATAATTCTATTTATCTAATCTAAATTTAAAAGAATACATGGATGTAAATAAAGATGGGGTGAAGGTAGGGATTGAAATGCAATATGCAACATGCAGTTAATGAAATCCTGATTAAAGGAGCAAAGAATAAGATTTGGATATGCAATTGATAATAGGGAGAATAGTCCAACTGTTATTAGAAATGGATTTGGATTTTACCCTCCTATCTCCCTCCCAAAGTGAAACAATTTAGTCGCTAAGAATACTTCCCTCTCACAAAACTAGGTAGTAGCCATACTAAAACAAAACATGATTAGATATATAATAGTAGGATGAATAGTCCACCAACAAAAGTACATGCATATTTAGAGATCCTAAGTAGCTAATAATAGTCCCAAGTCACTGAGCAGCTCCATGTTTCATATTAGGCATTAGCAAGTATAAGATAAGTGAGAGAAAACATTATAACACTAGTATAATCCACAAGTTATAATTCTCACACCCATAAGCACTAAGAGGACTAAGAAATGAGAGAATAATCCCAAGACCAAATGCAACTCTACAAGAGTATAACACATTGGTTAACAATGATGCATTTTTTAGCATAGGAAGATAGCTTACAATGCCAAAAAGAGAATCATTTACTTGAAGTAAATGGTTCTATTTATAAGTTTAGTTTGTGGCTCTTTTCAATGACCCTAGATGACTCTTGAAGTACCCTAGATAATTCTTGAGTTTCTCAGTCTCTCAACTTAGTACAAACTTTGTCTTACTCTCACTTTGACTATTCAAATGCTGTAAAATGGGCTTGACAAAATTAATGAATTTTACAATATTTTGCTCACTATTGTAGGAATTTTTGAAATAACAATGATTTGAGACAATCACTACAATCACTTTGATGTCCATTTCCTTTCTCTTACTTGTGTACTTTTGACACTTTAATTCTAAGTAGTCCTTGCATTTGGATTTGTGTTATATTTGCATTTTCATTGTCTAAGTAGTCATCCTCTTCATTTCATCCCCTTCAGGTATGGGTTTGCTCGACAAATTTCCCTTTTCTTATGTCAATAAATACACTTTGCATCCTTCCTTGTTTTGCTTCAGTTCTGTTCCTTCAATTCCAATTTCTTCTTGCTCCTCGCACTTGAGTGAAATTGCATTGGCACTTTCAGCTCACTTTCATTCTCTTTCACCTCTTTTTTGAATCTTATTTCTTCATTTAACTCTTTGCACGTGAAAATCCTCGCAAGAAAACGACACAATATCATGCTTGGACTATGATACTTATGAGACAAAGGATGGTATGCTATGATACTTATGAGACAAAGGATGGTATGCTGCCTCAGAGGCCCCAATAATTCAGTGACGAATCATAATAGTATAGAAGTATAACTAGTTATTGAGGAAAATAAATGCTTCATTAATGCAAAAGGAATAAAATGTTGAAGGAGAAATTGATTAATAAGAGAAATTTGTGAGTTTCTCCCTCTTGTGAATGCATAATATTATCTTGGCAACGTTCATTCGCGTGTAGTGAAAGACACCATACTTAATCCATCACTTAAAATATTTCCATCATTGACGTTAGTTTTTAATAAATATTGTCAACAAACTAATAACAACTTAATCTAGGTTTCCTTGAAGTATGAGGCATGTAACAACTCAATCTAGGGGTAAACAAGTATGAGGAATTTAATTTTGAACTTAGACTTATTTTTCAGACAATGTACAATGGTCCCAAAGTGCTCCACCTACCTATTTAAATAACTTGTCATTTAATTAAAAATCTTGTCTATGTTAAATAAGTCGTAGCAGTGATGAAATAGGAGTTGAGTATTCCTTTCAACCAGTTTATTTGTAAGTAATTGAGCATAAGGAATGCAATTCGAAGCCTAGATTTTTTCTAGTGATCACTCGATGCTAAGTGCCATCTCTAAATAGCTCACTTTCCTATAACACTAGATAAACATTGTCATCAAATAGAAAAACAATGTGCCATCTCTAAATAGCTCACTTTCCTATAACACTAGATAAACATTGTCATCAAATAGAAAAACAATTGTGAAACATCGTGAACAACAAGCAAAGATGGTGCTAAGCACAAAGAATCTTGTCTAATCCTAAGTATTGGTGACTTAAGATCTACGGCCAATATATTTTCTTTGAAGCTCGCCTAGGAAGGAAGACATTGCATTGGTCATCATGGAGAATAAAACTCATTTTGTCTTCATCTAACATGCTACTACAACCTTTCCATTGATGTGTTATGCTTGCTTGTGCATTTTTAATTTCCCTAGGGATCTCATGCAACCTCTAATAGAAAAAATGCATTGCTTGATGCTCTACAACCACTTTAGCTGTGTTGTGCGTTCTAGTGCATTTTTCATCTTGCAATGGGTTCCAACAACGCCTCTTTAAGGTTAAAATGCATCACTTGATGCTCTAATTAGCTCTTACACTCTCTTTGATGATGAATTTTACCTCTTTGTGCATTTGTTTATTTGTAATTGGGTCTAGGAATGCCCAAAGGTGAAAACCACATCCCTCTCTCACTTGATCCATTGTTGGAGCTTCCCAAGTAGTGTATTTTACTTCCCTATGCATTCTTCAATCCGTGGTGGGGATTGGAAAAGCCCCAAATAGAAAAACTCATTGCTCATTTCTCTAGCTCACTTCCTTAGCTGCCCAACTAACATGTTTTGGTCCCCCGTGCGGTTTTTAGCTCATGTAGGCTCTAACAATGCCACATAGAGAAAAAAAAATCACTCTCTTCTTTGTTCCACTATTGCAACTCTTCTACTACTACATTTTACCTCTTTATGCAATTTTTTGCTCATGGTGGAGTCCAACAAAGCCTCTAAGACTAAAATGCATCACTTGTTTCTATAAGCATCTGCTACACCTTCTTTGGTGATTGTTTTTACATCTTGGTGCATTTTTCAACCTTTAGCGAGGTCCAACAAAGCCCCAAAGGGGATAAAGCATCATAGGCACACTTGTTTTTCTATTGCAACTCCTCTACCATTGTGTTTTTCCTCTTACACTACAAGGAAAAGACCCTATAGTGGAGGTTTTTGCGTACGCACCTATAAAAATAGCCTAAAAATCCATTTATAGTGGATGATACTAGCGGAGCCGATCAGGTGGAGGTTTTAGTGGATGTTTTACACTGGTGCTTTTATAAGTACATAACGCACCGATGTTTTTTATACAACAGGCGCATCAGTGCCCTCAAAACTAGCGCACCGTAGCAGGGTTATTTCAAATAAAAAATATTATCTAGCGTGCTACGGAAATAATGACGCACCGTTATAGCGTTCTTTAAAAAATATCTTGTGCAAAACTTAACACAGGAAGCACCCATGCACTATTAGTAGAGTGCATCGTTATATGGTTAAATAAAAAACATTTACGCACCAATGTATGATAATGTCAAAAAATATATTCGGGTGCACTCCATTGTATCATGCGCACCAGCACTCCAATATGGAGCATTGTATTAGGGTTGATTTCCAAATTTACATGGTGCACTATGTAAAACCAGCTGCACCGGGGCCTCTATTATTATACCGCACCATGTCATGCTTAAACAAAAAAATTTGCACCATTGTATTTTTTCAAAAAATGTACAGCGGTGCGCTATGTAGTAGTAAACGCATCGATGGGCATGCGTGCCAAAAAACATGTGCATCATTATAGGGTTTTTTTTTAAATATATATAACCAGTGCACTCAGTAAACATGTACGCCCCAATGCGGTTGGTCATCAGGCGCATTGGAACAGAGTTTTATAAAAAATAAAAAAAATGACGGTAAAAGTCGTTTTTACCATTTTCAGTTTTGTAGAGCTCAAAAGCACCGGTGCAACCTTTTCCTATTTGAAGTGCCTTGTCATCGGTGCTTTCCTTGCTTGTCTTCCTTTCGGTTGTTTCTATGTACATGAATTTCGAATTTTTTCAAACTGTGGGAAAATTTGTTTTTTTTTTTACTACGTCGCAACCATGCCTCCCCGACGACAAAAATGTCTAGGCAATGTCCATGTTTCTTCATAACTTAAGTTTTCGCTAGATTAACATTTAAAATTGAGTGAAATTTGAAGTATAAAAAAAACAAAAAAAAACGTTGTGGTGTGTTCGAAGCGCTCGGCTCGCACCACCTACGGTGTGACCTTTAAATTTACAAGGCACACTGCGTACCTTGTTACCTTTCTCGGTGGTGCATTTGTAAACATAAACGAACTGGAGCATCCATTTAATGAAGCGTTGAATAAAAGTATATAATTGGTAGGGTGATGCGTCAAAGTACAAATAACGCACTAGGTCGTTAAAGTACATGGCGCACCGCCCTTATCAGATATATTTTTACACAATCTGTTGGTAAACGTGCGTATCAGGGCGTTCATGTTTACCAAACACACCACTAAGATATGTAACATTGTGTTGCGGTGCACCATGTAATTGTTTTGGTGGCACCATACGCGGTGCGATAGTAACGACCAGAACGCACCACAAAAATTTGAAATTTTTTATGTGACACTACGTCGAAGTTCGTTACACACACTGGTGCATGTAGTGAATGTATATGCACCTCTTTTTTTCTAATTTCTAAAAACTTGTTTACGTGCGTTAAGATTTTAATTTGTTTTTTGGTTTAAGCGGTGCGTAGGATAAATGTAATGCACTGGTGCACATGTGTTGTAGTGCAGCACCCCAGTGCGGTATTGTTTTCCAATGCACCACATAACATAGTAGAACATATTTTTTCAGTGCGTTACTTTACACTGACGCACCATGGATGGTGCTCGCAATATATATGCACCGCCTATAGTGCGTGACTGTTTTTTGGGCGCACCGGCAATGCAATTAACTTATTTTTTGAAGGAAGTTATTTTTCCATATTTATAGATAAATTTAATGTTCAGTAGATTTTTTATGTTTTATTTATGAGTGAGGCTGATGTATTTCATATGTTAATCATGCATAGACGTGAGTGGAGAGAGAAGCAGCAGTAGAAAGAGAAGAGGGTGGACATGTACAATGTTGTACATGAATGGGAGGAGAGGGAGAGGGAGAGGTATTTTTACCCTTGCCTTATTACTACATCGACTCATGTTCTCTTGAGGAATGTAGGCCTCCTTAAGTACTATGAGAAGGATACATCCCTTAAGGGGCACTCTGGGTTGTTGGTGCATCTGATCTATAAATGGGATGTCCATAGACAAGATTTATGTGTGGGTTTGTATCATTGGTACCATCCCACTGAGGAGGATATTTACTTTATCACTGAGCTATCCAGGAGAGGGGAGGATTTTACCCAGTTCCCACATGTCCCAGTAGGTGTTGTAGTTGATAGTCAGCTCATGTACTCTCAATGATATATTGGGGTTGATGTATTATCCCCAACTGCTTTTCAGGTGTCTGGTGGACACCTAAAAACCACCTCTTTCGGTGCAGAGGATATTAGGTGCCTCTCACTATTAGTGACGACCATATCCCACTTTACTAGTGATGGGAAATGAATTATTTTTCCTCTTTTATATTATGTTGATTCATTGGTATAGAGGCCACGGTGTATCACATGGTCTTCCATTTTTTTTGCGGCAGTTTTTTATAGCGCTAGACAGATGTCGTGTTATGATACGTGGGAGGTCGAACTTCCCTTTTGCCTCAAAGATGTTTTTATTATTTTTTGAGAGGTTTCCAGAGATGAGGCCAATTTTTTTTCGTTAGCCTACTAGGTCAACGACTCATGTGCGGATGCACATGTGGGGGAAGATGATGCCCAAGAGGGGTCAACCGGAGTTTCCAACCAGGATTTCCCCAGACACAGTGGGGCTACTAGGAAGTGCGGAAAATCACATGTTCATCATGGTGTTGTGTCCTTACGCTGGTTTGGGATGGAGAGGATGTTTGAACAACCTCTTCACACTAGATGAGCTATCCTATTAACTTGTTTTATTAAATTGTTTAATGAATTAGCTGTGTAATTATTGTTTTGTACTATATATTTTGCGTATATTGGCACTTCCATTAGGGACATGACTCCTCCCCCAGTAGATGGTGATGAGGAGATGATGCCCAAGGTCATGGTGGGTCAATGTCCTTAGGTGCAGATACCTGGTAACATGCATCATAGGACCGATACCAGATTCAAGTTGGAGTTGAGCGACCGACTCTCTGCACTTTTGACTGAGGTGGGAGTTTTCCCTACCTTGATGAGATACATCAAGGCTGATCCTACACTCTTGGAGCTTTGGAGGGAGATGCCACATGATTTGATGCCTCTTATGCATCATATTTTCATATCTACCAGGCTACTAGCAGCGAGGAGGGATATCAATGATAGGCATAGCTCTTCTTCCAGTACAACACATTCATCCAGTACCCCAACGATTGATGAGGGTGGTCATGATCATCCTTCTCCACATCCTCCTCCTCCTCATTCACTGTCAGGAAATGAAAGACACTTCCACACTAATCCTAGCAAAAGAGAGGAAGAATTTAATCAAGAACACAAATAACACAAGCAATCACACAGTACACCGCGATTTTACCCTGGAAACCCTTAACTGAGAAAACCAACATTCCTTTGAGCATTCTTCTCTCTTGTTGTCTTATTCAATCAGAATAAAAGGTTACATTTATAACCTTGGTCCACACCTAAGATACAATCAACATCATACCCTCTTGCACATGAAAGAAAAACCATGTAGCCAATTTGGCTTATATATGCATGACAAACAACCTACAATTACACATGCATTAACTTGAAAAAGTGCATCCTACAATTTCCTTACAACATCATCCTTTACGGCATTACAACATGCCTCTTTATAGGTTTTACAAGAGGAAAAACCCTAAATATTGGTGCCAAAAAATGATTACAGATCCATCCATATCATTGGCTACAAATCCCACAAAACCCGGGATTTTGTTATAGTCGACTCCAAGTTGGGTTTACTAGTCGGCCTTCATTTGGTCTCTAGTTGGCATCTCATGCCTACACTTCGACCTCTTGTCAGTTGACTTTTCGTCGATATGTTCCACTTCAACTTTATCGTGTCAACTCTCTTGACCTTCGAATTGTTGTCAATCCACCTCGACTTCGACTTCTTGTCGATCCACCTCGACCTTTGACCGTCAGTCCATTTACCTCGACTAGACTTTCACTGCAAATAATATAACAACCCAACATTCTCCCACTTTTTGTCTTCTTTGCTAAAACAAGAGATTCCTGAAATTTAATTCACCAAACCAGGGTAGAAATGTCCATTGCCTCTCTGCACCAAGAGAAATTCACAACACTCACAGACTTGGTCAACGAGTCTGTTATGTTTTCCAACGTGTCTACTTTCTCCAGTAGAAGCATGTTACTTTCCACCATGTCTCTTATGAAGTGGTATTGTACATCAATGCGCTTAGTATTTGAATGATATGCAAGGTTCTTTTCTATATATATTGTGCTTTGACTGTTGCAACAACCTTTGAATCCATACCACTTCTTTGCTTCCATGAGTGGCTACCATGTATTCAGCTTCTGTAGTTGAAAAGGCTACAACCGCCTATCACTTACTCATCCAGCTTATTGCTCCACCGAACATCTTGAAGACATATTCGTTGGTTGACCTTCGTCGATCCAAATCTCCATCCCATACAGTGTCGACAAATCCATGTACATCTAATTTACCATTGTCACCTCCAGGTCTTCCTTGGTATCATATAGCATAGTCCTTCATGCCACACAAATACCTGAATACTCTCTTGACAGTTGTCCAGTGCTCATTTCCAGGTGTCAATGTGTACCTGATCAACACTCCCATTACATGGGAAATTTTTGGTGGAGTGCAGACCATTGCATACATTAGACTACCAACGACACTTGCATAGAGAACATGTGTCATGTCCTCTATTTATTCTTGTGTCTTTGGACATTGTTCAATAGTAAGACTTTCTCCCACAGGAAGTGGCACCTTCATCGGTTTGCAATCCTGCATGTTGAATCGTTTCAGAACTATTTCAATATACTTCGTCTGATTCAACTAGAGATTTCTATCACCTCGATCTCTCTTAATATCCATTCCCATAATGAAATTAGTTGCTCCGAGATCCTTCATTTTGAACTTGGAGGATAGTTTCTTCTTCACCTCCTTTATTGTGTCCATGTTATTTCCAATTAGCAACATGTCATCGACATACAAAGCTACATATATGAAACTCCCACCTTCTTCCTTGGAATATATAAAGTGATCATCTTTGCTTCTCACAAATCCCAAACTAAGGATGTAAGTGTCAAATTTTTGGTACCACATCCTTGGCGATTGCTTTAGACCATAAAGGGATATTTTGAGTTTGCACACCAACTCTTGCTTTCCCTTTACTACAAATCCTCCAAGTTGTTTCATGTAGATTTGTTCTTCCAGGTCCCTGTGTAGGAATGTTG
>SNQJ01S0243386.1:1170-13335 GCA_010110895.2 Picea sitchensis
AGTATAAATAAGAGGCAGACTTTGTCATTTGAATCACACTTGAGAATATTGAATATCTATATGTGTCTGAGGTAACCAGGGATATCTAAATCAGAATTCTGAGTGAAGGTGAAGAAAATAACGCTGAAATGCAAGGAAGGATAAATTCTTTTGATGGTGCTTTCTAAGGTATGTTATTTACAAGTCATCTCACCATTTTCGCTATAATTTTTTTTTTATAATGATTCAGACCATTAAATTGCTATGAAAATGAGAAAACATATCCAAGCATATGTGGTGAAAAATTCATCTTATGGTTCGTTGTATTTTGGGGGTTACACTCAGTGCAAAATAGGGTTTGTGGCCAGTCCTGAAACTAGTAAAAATCAGGTGTTTCGGGTAAAAACGTCATAACTTATTCATAACAAATACAAATTCAGTGAGACAAAATGTTTTGGTTAGGGGATAGTCCATAGTATTCTTTGTAATAGTTTCAGATCAATTCATCAAATATTTTGTTTAGGGAACACTCTCCAAGGTCGCTCTCTAGAATAAGTCAGAATTCAAAAGGGTATGTCATTTTTGCTATAACTCCTTTTCTGAGAGGTTCAAAGTAGTGACACTTATAGAAATTTCATAAAACACACTAGAGAACATTTTGTATTAGTTTCAGATATTTATACATTACAGTTTCAAATTTATGATTACTTCAAGTTAGGGTTGTTGGCTAATCCAAAACTAGGCATGTGAGACTAAAGAAAAGTTTGATGAAAAAGCTAGTCTATTGTTTTTAAAGTTAAGGAAGGTTTGTAGGAGTTTGATCATATACACCAGGTCTATTATAGAGCTACAAATTAGATTTGGATGATGTAATTGATGAGAGCTTTTGGTTGTGGTACATGTTGAGTACATGGTTGAGACAAGTAGTTGATGAGTTGGGGCACATACATGAGGTGTATAGTTGATTATGTTGGTACACATTGATGAGTCATAGTTCATGAGTAGTTGAAACATGATTGGAACATACTTCTTACATGGTTGGATGCACTTATTTATGGTACAGGTTGATTACAGGTTGGTGCATGGTTGATGCACTTGTTTATGGTATAGGTTGATTACAAGTTGAGGTATAGGTTGATGCATGGTTGATGCATGGTTTNTCCAATTGCAGCTGGAAAAAAAAGGAAGTTGGTTCTTCCAATGAATGTAATTCTTCAAGACATATAAGAAAAAGAATTCCATGGTTTTCTCTCGATTTTGGTTTCCACGTAAAACACTGGTTTACTATTTATGTGTGTGATTGTTTATTTCTTACTTCTCATTATTGGATAATAATTATACATTGATATAAAATTTGAAGAAAAAGGATTATAATTACGTTATTACTGATTCATCCCCCCTCTCATTAATCCAACATGTGAAACGTCACATAACTCCTCACGATTAGAGAGTTATTCCCATGTGAAGTTGGAGAACCCTCATGAATCATATAGAAGCCCCAAAAGGTCAAAGTAGTCAAAGTGGTTGCAAAGAAGAAATTATTTAAATAATAAATTGAAGTGGTGAGAGTACTATAAGTCAAAGTGGATACAAAAGAAACTATTTAAATAATAAAGTTAATGGAGAAATTACTAAGTGGACAAGTGGTTAGAAGTGGGTTATCCCCAAAATAAGGAAAGTGGGTTAAGATGGTTAGAAGGTAATTTAAATAATAAAGTGAAGTGATGAGTGTACTATAAGTCAAAGTGGATAGAAAATAAATTATTTAAATTATAAATTTAATGGAGAAATTACTAAGTGGACAAGTGGTTAGAAGTGGGTTAGCCTTAAAAAAAGGAAAGTGGGTTAAGATGGTTAAAAGGTAACCTGTTTAGGAAGCTACATGAAAGTATAAATAAGGGTCTCTTATTTTTAATAACACTTGAGAATATTGAATATATACAAGTGAATGAGGTAGCCAAAGGATATATAAGTTGAATTTAAGAGGGAAGGTGAATTACAGAACGTCAAAATTCAAGGGAGGATAAATTATTTTGATGATGCTTTCTAAGGTATGTTATTTACAGGTCATCTCATCATTTTCGCAATAATTTTTTTTCTAGAATGATTCAAACTATGAAATTGGGAGGCCACTGAGGAAGAATATGCAAGTAGTTGTGATAAAATTTTTAGCTTGTGTGTCGTTGTATTTTTGGAGTTACAGTCTGTGGAAAATAGGGTCTGTGGCTAGTCCTGAAACTAGTCTAAAATAAATGTTTTGGGTAAAAACATCATCAATTATTCATAGAGGATCTCAATTTAGTAAGAAAAAATGTATTGATTAGCGTAAATTCTATATTATTCGGTGTACCATTTTTAGATCCATACAACAAATATTCTATGTGGGGCACACTCTATAAGTTCTCTCTCTAGAATAAGCCAGAATTCAACAAGGTATTCCATTTTTGATAAAACTCATTTTCTGAGAGGTTCCAAGTACTAAAACCTAGAGTAATTGCATAAAATACACTGAAGCACATTGTGTACTATTTTTAGATATTCATTCAATGCAGGTACATAATTATGATTATTTCAAATTAGGGTTGTTGGCTAATCCAAAATTAGTCATGTGAGACTAAAGTAAAGTCTGATGAAAATTCTAGTCTCTTGTTGTTAAAGTTAAGGAAGGTTTGTAGGCATGTGATCATATACACTAGGTCTATTACAGAGTTACAAATAATATTTGGATGATTAAATTGATGAGGGATTTTGGTTGAGGTACATGTTGGGTACATGCTTGAATCAAGTAGTCGATGATTTGACACATACATGAGGTGTATAGTTGATGATGTTGGTACATCTTGATGATTCATAGATTATGTGTATTTGATGTATGATTGGTACATATTTGGTGCATGGTTTATGCACTCGTTGATGGTACAATTTGAGGTACAGGTTGGTGCATGGTTGATGCACTTGTTTATGGTACAGGTTGATTATAGGTAGTTTGGATAGGTTATTGTGACAGGTTATTTTACAGGTTTGGTGCATGGTTGATGCATTTGTTTATGGTACAAGTTGAGGTACAGGTTTATGTATGGTACATGTTGGCACAGGTTATTGGTAATGGTTGTTACAGGTTGATTACAGGTTGATTGGTACAGGTTTACAACAGTATATCTCACAGTGATAGTGTGACAGTGGTTCCATCATTCTACTTCTACGTCAGGACGTTTGGACGGAGAAAGGACAGGTGGTTGTATCCCCCTTCCGGTTGTATCCTGATAACATATGGGTTTATAGAATCCTTATGGTTGTAGCCAGATAATTGGGGAGTTGGAGCTTCCCTCAAGTTGTAGGCTGAGAAACTAGGGGGTTGTAGCCTCCTTCTGGTTGTAGCCAAAGAATTGGGGAGTTGGGGATTCCTTTAGGTTGTATCCTAAGAAACTAGGATGTCAGATCCTCCTTCCAGTTTCAAATGGAAAACAAAGGAAGTTGGTGCTTCCAATGAATTTAATTTTGAAATACATATAATAAAAAGAAAATTATGGTTTTCTCCCACTTTGGGTTTCCATATAAAAACATTGGTGTATTGTGTATGTGTATGATTGCTCATTTTTTCATTTTTTATTTACTCTGCAACTATTGGATGATAATTATACATTGATATAACACTTGCATTTTGTGTTTAAAAAGGATTATTTCTCTCTTACTGATTCACCCCCCCTCTCAGTAATCCAACAATTGGTATCAGAGCAGGTTTCTTTAGAAAAAAGTTTAACCACTGGAAGGAGATCATGGATTATTCCGAGAATGGAGTACCAATGTTTAATGGTCAGAATTTATTAAATTATGAGATGTGGAGAAGAAGTAAGGAGGTATTTTTAAAAGCACAAGGGAATTATATTTGGCTATCAGTTGTTACAAGATATGATAGTTCAAAAAGGGCAAAGACTGCAACCAAGAAGGAATTGAAGAAGAATAACAAAATAGAAATAGATTTCATCTGGGAAGGATTACCTAATCAGGTAAGAGAAAAGGTTGGTAAATGTTCATCAACCAAAGAAATTTGGGATAAGTTACATGATATATATTCTTCACCCATCATAGATTCATAAAATGCCAAAGAAGATGAAGATACAAATCTAGAAGAATTATGTTCACCATGTCAAACAAATTCAGAAGATGAAGAGTATATAATCACAAGAGGTATGATTTTTTGCTTTAATTGTGAAAAACACAGACATCTTGAAATAAAATTCCATGAAGGAAATGAGACAAAAAAACTAATTGAAAAAGAAGAAAATTATGAAGCATAATTGATTAGTTCTTTAGTTGAACTAAGAGAATAAAACAAGTCACTTGAGAAAGAATTCATGAAACAAAAGGAAAGTGTTCACATTTTTTAAGAAGCCCAACAGGTCATCGAGAACTTAAGAACTCGGCTAGAAGTAGCCAGAAAGATAGAATAAAATATTGAATATCAAAAGAAGTATTTGGAATCCAACATAACAACACATAAGGAAGAAGCATAAATGAGAGAGAAGATATTGATAGACCATCTTAAGGAAAGAAATAACAATCTAAACCAGCTTAAGGCACAGTTTGGTCAAGAAGATAAAGGACATGAAAAATAAATAATCACATTAAAAATTCATCATAAAGAAGAAAAAAGAATAGAAGAAGTCATGAAGTATCAAATAATGAAGAAAGAAGAAGAGGTTGAGAATCTTGAAGAAGAAGTTTCCACATTCAGAAGTAAAATCAACAAGCTCAACAAGAACGTTGAAGAGACATAAACATCCACATCAGTTATAGAGAATGAAGAGAAGCACTCTAAGTTGCTAGAAAAGAAGAATGAAGAAAATAGAAAGAGTTATGCAGAAGTAATCAAAGGAAGGAATCATGGTCAACCAAAATCTAAGAAAACTATTGAAGATACATCTTCAAGAAGACCATCCATGTTCAAGCCAGAAATAAGCTTCAATCATGATCATGATTAGTCAAGGAAATAATTCAGAAGGACTACACCACAAAGAAGATCATTGAGTCCTAGGTATGAAAAAATATTTTATGGCCATTCTTTTTATTGTATTAATTTTGGACATAAGGTTGTAGATTGTAGGGATTATAAAAGAAATGTTCAAGAAATAAATGCCTATGTTTCCCCACGTAACATTGAAAGTTACAAATGTCATAACTATGGACACATATCTAGTGATTTTCAAAGCATGATCGATACTTCCATGAAAGAGAACATTGATATCAAATATAAGAAAGTATAGATAATAAAACACGAAGAACAGGTGAACAAAGACCAAGTCCCAGAGATCGCAAGATTGGAAATAAAACGAGATGAAGAAAATTATACAGAGAAAAAGAAAGATGTCACATACAGAAATGTTTGTAAAATAACTAAAATAAAAGAAGGACAGGTAAATAAGGAACATCTTCAAGAGATTGTACTTTTAGGCATTGTAGTGAAAGATGAATCTAAAGACATAAAGAAATAAGTCAGAGCTCAGAGAGATGATGAATCCACCAATCAATATGATGATGAATACACATCAAAGAAGGAATTGTTCTAAGCCATCTGACTTAGATACTCCCATGTAATATGAATATTATACAGGGGGATTCTATGTGATAGATCTGATAGACCAAAGAACCATCCTTCAAGAATCTTGGATAGTTTGAGAAGACAAATCAAGAGCAGTCATTTATTAGAAGTACAATCAGTTGTAGTAATGAAGACTTCATGATAGTATAGTGATAAATGTGTCAGTATTATGGACAATTGTGCAGTAGATTCTTGGACAGTATGGACATATATGGATTTGTAAGAAAACTTAGCAGGCTTGGACAAATATATGACAGTGGACAAGAGAATGGATTCATAGATTGGTTTAGGGAGTGGTTCAAAGACAAAGGAACATTATGGATGTTAATTACACAAGAAATGGATCGAACAATGCTAATGGATTCCAAATTGACAGATATTTGTTGGACACATGCAGTGCATACATAATTTCACATTAAAAACAAGATAATGATCAGAAACAACAATGAAAACACTCCCTACGAGCTATGGAAAGGAAGACCAACAAATGTGAAGCACTTCAGAATATTTGGAAGCAAATGTTACATCAAAAGAGAAAATGGAAGAAAGGAAAAGTTTGACTTTTGTGTGGAAAAATGAGTACTTGTTGGTTACTCAAGTACAAGGAAAGAATACAAATGTTAGAATATGAGGTTGAACAAAGTTGTGGAAATCATAAACATAACAATTGATGAAACAGGTGGACGACAATTAAAGGAAGAATAAAATGAATCAATGGAACAACTTTACCAAGAAGAAGTATACATCGAAAAACCATAAATATTTCAGTTATCAGAGAACTTAGTTTATGTGTGTAAATTGAAGAAGGCCTTGTATGGTCTAAAATAGGTTACTAGAGCATAATACTCTAGATTGGATAAACATCTATAGAAGGAAGGGTTCAGAAAAGGAAGTGTAGACAACAACCTCTACATCAAGGTTAAACCAGAAATTTGCAAAGGATATGCACAATGAATTTGAAATGTCATTACTTGAAGAACTATCCTTCTTTATGGATCTTCAAATATGTCAAATAAACCAAGGAACTTTTATTTCTCAAACTAAGTGTATCAATGAAATGCTAAACAGGTTCACAATCGAATATTGCAAACTAGTTACCACTCCTATGCAAATCAGTTGCAAGTTGAGCAAAGATGATGATTCAAAGTCTACATACTAGAGGAGATAGATGTCAATGATTCATAGCTTAATATATGTGATAGCATCCAGACCAGATGTAATGCAGGAATTTGGACACGTGGCATGATTTCAATAAGCACCTAAGGAATCACATGTATTAGTAGTGAAAAGGTTTAGCAGATATCTCAAAGGGACATAAGAGTTTGGATTATGGTATCCAAAAGGAAAGGATCTATCACTTATCGCCTACATATATACAAATTGGGTAGGTTGCATTGATGACCAATGAAACACCAATGGAGCAACATTCTACTTGGGTGAGTGTTTAGTATCTTGGCTAAGCAAGAAAAATTCATTAGTATCTTTATCTACAACTGAAGAAGAGTATATTGCAGCAACAAGATGTTGTACGCAGGTTCTATGGATGAAACAAACTTTGACCTATATAAAAATTTAGTATGATGATCCCGTTCCAATATATTGTGATAGTACTAGTGCCATAATTATCTCAAAGAACTGAATGATTCACTCCAAGACGAAGCACATTCCAATAAAGTATTAGTTTCTATGGGACAGGTTGCAGAGAAGAACATCAGAGTTTAGTATGTGGGAAAAAAATAACAAGTGGAAGACAACTTTACAAAACCACTTCCATGGGAAGCCTTTGAGTATTTTCTCCAGAGACTCAGATTAATTTCTACTCGAAAATGAATGTTTTTGAATGCTTATCTTATATGTCTTAGATTTACACGAGGAAGCACCATAGCGAGGAAAATTCAGGTTCGGAGATCAGTTTCAGGAAGATTTCACTCAGGGGGAGTATCCCCAATGACAATTCAGTTAAGGGGATCATCCTCAGATGGAAAGATACATTTTCCATTGATGATAAAGGGGGATAGATTTATCAAATGCAGAGCACAGAGGCACGGTTCTAGGGGGAGCGATGGTCACGGGGGGAGCATGAGTGACATGACTTCAATAGTTCATTAGAGTGTTTCCATCATTGCCAAATGGGATTATTGTTTATGAATTGGGTTGGTTTTCAGTGATGTGAACCCTTGAAGAAAGTCTGGTAGCGAATTCTGGTAGCACAATGGTTTGGGTAATGGACACAAGTTTGTTTAATGGATAATGGTATTAGTTTTGATATATTTGAAGGTAATACTATTCTATATGGATATTACATGTCATGCCATTTCCGGTGGTATGTGGAACGTCACATAACTCCTCACCATTAGAGAGTTATGGTCGTTTGAAGTTCGAGAACCCTCATGAGTCATCTAGAAGCCCCAAAAGGTCAAAGTAGTCAAAGTGGTTGTAAAGAAGAAATTATCTAAATAATAAAGTGAATTGATGAGTGTACTATAAGTCAAAGTGGATAAAAAATAAATTATTTAAATAATTATGTTAATGGAGAAATTACTAAGTGGACAAGTGGTTAGAAGTGGGTAAGCCATAAAATAAGGAAAGTGGGTTAAGATGGTTAGAAGGTAATTTAAATAATAAAATGAAGTGATGAGTGTACTATAAGTCAAAGTGTATACAAAATAAATTATTTAAATAATAAAGTTATTGGGGGAATTGCTAAGTGGACAAGTGTTTAGAAGTGAGATAGCCCTAAAATAAGGAAAGTGGGTTAAGATGGTTAGAATGTAACCCCTCGAGGAAGCTACATGAAAGTATAAATAAGAGGCAAGGGTATCTCATTATTAATCACACTTGAGAATATTGAATATCTACAAGTGATTGATGTAACCAAAGGATATCTAAGCAAAATTTTATAGGGAAGGTGAAGTAAAGAAGGTCGAAATTCAAGGGAGGACAAATTTTTTTGATGATGTTTTCTAAGGTATGTTATTTACAAGCCATATCACCATTTTTGCAATAATGTTTTTTATAGAATTATTCAGACCATGAAATTGGGAGGCTGGTGAGGAAACTTATCCGAGTAGTTGTGATAAAAATTACATCTTGTGGTTTGTTGTATTTTAGTAGTTACACTCTGTGGAAAATAGGGGTTTTGGCTAGTCCTGAAACTAGTCTAAAATAGGTGTTTTGGGACATATCCCAATTTAGTAAGAAAAAAAGGCTTGGTTAGAGTATAATCTGTAGTATGTTTTGTACCATTTTCATATCCATAAAAAAAATATTATGTGCGGGACATGCTCTACAAGTTTTCTCTCTATAATAAGGCATAATTGAACAAGGTATGCAATTTTTTATATAACTCATTTTCTAAGAGGTTCCAAGTAGTGAAACCTAGAGGAATTGCATAAAAGGCACTGAAGAAAGTTATGTACTATTTTCATATCTTCATTAATTATAGGTACATAGTTATTATTATATTAGGTTAGGGCTGTTTTCTAATCCAAAATTAGTCATGTGAGACTAAAGTAAATTTTGATGAAAACGCTAGTCTCTTGTTGTTAAAGTTAAGGAAGGTTTGTGGGTATGTGATCATATACACCAGGTCTATTACAGAGTTACAAATAATATTTGGATGATGAAATTGATGAGTGCTTTTGGTTGAGGTACATGTTGGGTACATGGTTGAGACAAGTAGTTCATGAGTTGGCACATACATGAGGTGTATAGTTAATGATGTTGGTACATATTCATAAATCATAGTTTATATGTATTTGATGCATGATTGGTACATATTTGGTGCATGGTTGATGCACTCATTGATGTTATAGGTTGAGGTACAGGTTGGTTCATGGTTGATGCACTTGTTTATGGTACAGGTTGATTACAGGTTGTTTGGAAAGGTTATTGTGACAGGTTATTTGTACCGGTTTGGTGCATGGTTGATGCGTTTGTTTATGGTATAGGTTGATGTATGGTATATGTTAGCATAGGTTATTGGTACTGGTTGTTATAGGTTGATTGCAGGTTGATTGGTACATGTTTACTACAGTATATCTCACAGTGATAGTGTGACAATGGTTCCATCATTCTACTTCTACGTCAGGGCGGTTGGATGGGGCAAGAATAGGTGGTTGTAGCCACCTTCCGGTTGTATATGGAGAACATAGCGGGTTCTAGCCTCTTTATAGTTGTATCCAGAGAATTAGGGAGTCAGAGCTTCCCTCAGGTTGTAGCCTGAGAAACTAGGGGGTTGTAGCCTCCTTCTGGTTGTATCCAAAGAATTGGAGAGTTGGAGCTTCCTTTAGGTTGTAACCTGAGAAACTAGGGGCTTGGAGTCTCCTTCTAGTTGCAGCTAGAAAATAAAGGAAGTTGGTGCTTCCAATGAATTTAATTCTTAAAGACATATAAGAAAAAGAATTCTGAGGTTTTCTCCCTCTTTGGGTTTCCACGTAAAAACACTAGTGTATTGTGTATGTGTATGATTGTTCATTTGTTCATTGTTTATTTACTATGAAACTATTGGATGGTAATTCTCCATTGATATAACACTTGTATTTTATGGTTAAAAAGGATTATTGCTCTATTAATGATTCACATCCCCTCTGAGTAATCCAACACTTGTCAGATTGAGAAGTAAAATTTCCAAGCTCAACAAGAAAGTTGAAGAGACAAAAACATCCACATCAGTTATAGAGAATGAAGAGAAGCACTATAGGTTGCTAGAAAATAAGAATGAAGAAAATATAAAGAGTTATGAAGAAGTACTCAAAGGAAGGAATCATGTTAATCCAAAAATAATGGTTCATTACCCATTAATTGGGGCATATTACATTAGTAATCTTATTTTATTTATGTCTTATTTAGTCCATTATTTTTAATTATACCTCCTAGTCTCCTATATATAACAAGGAGAAATTTTCATTTGGAATCATCTTGTAATTGTACATTTATGTGGGAATAAGGAGGTTACCCCCTCGAAGAGGCTTATTACATGAATTTATCTCTTTTTCAGGGCGTTGAGTACTTATTCTGAGGTTTTTCTATGCTATATTGATATTTCATTCTTAACATATGTTATCAAAGCTCAAGGTCTTGGGGTTTCACTGCTACATCTGAGACACCTTGGAATTTTCACTATAACTTTTTTTATAAAATGTTTTAGAAGAAACGGATTGGAGGATATTTATTAAACAGATCAAGGTACGTTGGGTTAAAATTTCAGCTCTTGAATCCTTATACTTTCGGATATACATCCTGTGCAATATAGGGTTCTTGAATCATCCTGAACTGAGTCATTACGGAATTTTCACTATAAAATTTTCATGTAACATTTCAGGCCCTGAACTCTGGAGGATATTCAAAAAAATTAGTAAGGTATCTTTGGTAAAAATTTTAGCTTCTGTGTCATCTTAAATTTGTAGATACACCCTGTGGAAGATAGGGTATCTGACTAGTCCTATTGACTAGTCTCAAGAAGGTGTTCCAGGTAAAAAAATCATAACTTCTTCCTAGAGTATCCAAATTGAGTGAGACTAGTTGCATTGGATAGTGGACAGTCTATAGTATTTCTGGTAAAAGTTTCAAAAATTTATATCAATTATTTTGTGTGGTGCATGCTATACAAGTGAGATCTCTTGGAAAGGCCAAAAATCAACAAGTTGTGGGGAAGTTACCATAAATTCCACTTGGCACATCCAATTTTGATCATAAATATGGCATTGCAGAGAAGAAATATCATAGAACTACAAAAAAAAAATATTTCATACCCAGAAGGGCCAAAACTTTGGAGATAAATCAGAAGAAAGATTGTCTAATAGAAACACCTCAAAATCAAGGTTCAAAAGTGATACTTGGCCAATATGCCACCCAAAAAGGGAGATTCTACACCAAATAAGCCTCAAGAAAATCCTACATAGACTCTTGATGAGGTGAAGAAATGCGTAGGGACATAAATGATTTACAAAAGAAGACAGTAACAAAATATGAACTACAAGAGATGATGGAGGGTTTAAAATGGGAGATGATGGAAGGATTGGAAAATTTCCTAATAGAGAGGACGCCTGAAAGTGAAAATGTATCCCATGAAATTCATGATGAGGACATAAGGAAGGTGAATCAAGAATGGAGAAACTCCAACATTGTGTTGAAGACAAACCATGTTCCTAAGATCGATATGAAGAAGTTTGATGGCAAGGACCCAATCACATGGATACATCAGATGGAACAATTCTTTGATCTACATAATGTGCCACATACACATAAGGTAGAAATTCCTTCATTATATTTAGAACCCAATCAATTTGTATGGTATCAATGGATTTGTTCTCACAAATCACTCGTCACTTGGAAAATTTTCACGGAAGAAATGATAGCACACTATGAGGATACAAGGAGAAATACCTTCTTTAGCCAATTGATAAATATCAAGCAAAAGGATTCAATTACATAGCACACTGAGAACTTCCAAAGGTTGAATATAAAGGTAACAAATATTTGAGATGAGAACTTGATTGATGTATTCATAGGAACTTTAAAGGATAACATTCAACATGAGGTTTGCCTTTGGGAACCCAAATCATTGGAGAATGCATTTAGGGTGG
>SNQJ01S0243387.1:0-13335 GCA_010110895.2 Picea sitchensis
TGATTCTCCATCTCTCATCCTCAAGTTATACAACTTCTTTCTCAGGAATAGTTTATTTACCAGGGACTTAGACTGATACAACTTCCCCAACTTTTCCCATAAATCCTTGGTTGTAGCTTCTTCTAACACATTCAGTAATACTGAATCAGAGAGACACAGTCGGATTGTGCTCTTTGCCTTCCGATCCATCTTTTTCCAGTCATTTGTAGAAGTTCCTGTAGGTGTAGTACCTGGATCTACCACAATCCACTAATCTCTATCCACCAAAATATCTTCCATATTTAGCTTCCACAGTTCAAATCTTTTCCCATTAAACTTCTCAATCTCCATCTTCGAATTGCTTGCCATTTCTTTTCACCTGGAAAACAATACCGCGGTTCTCCCATTGTAACAAGGCTTATTACAGTCCCGAGACAAACCCTTGACCACAAAGGCATCCCCCTGAAGCCAATAAAGCTCTGATACCAAATGTAAATTCTAACCTTGTACAATATCTACTACAAACTGATATTCAGAAAAGAATAGAAAAGATACAATGGCAAATACAAACATTACACAGAGATTTTTCACCTGGAAACCCAAACTAGGAAAACCAACATATATTATATTCATATCCTTGTGTTACATTGTTTACAATACAATATACATATAGGAGCCAGCGGCATCCAAAACCCTAACCCAATGACCTGGATTAGTCCAAAACCCTAATTCCTTAAACAAAAATAGAAAACCATCGGCAAAAAACCATGTGCCGAAAAAACCACCTAAATATCATGTGGTCCCGAAAATGTGGTCCTGGAAATATGTCGTATCGGTAATATGTTGTCTTGGAAATATGTCTTCCTAGTGCGAAATTTTTTTTCAAGGGCACTGCCCCCGAACCCCCCTGCGTAGACGCTAAACCACTACTACTCGTGCAAAGAATATAACACATACCCAACAGATATGTGCTCTATTGAGTTGGAGTTTTAGCAACCTTGTTGGTAGTTGTTGTTCAGTGATATCCTGGGTTGTTTGTGGGATTCATTGCAAACAAATCTCTTTATTAACTAAAAAATCTATAGCATATTTCAAAACAATATCATATAAGAAGGGATTAAGCATATTTCTAATGGAAAAACACCTTATATTGATGTCGTTATTACTAAAATGATCAAATGAAGATGTTGGCCTTTGTATGCACATATCAAGGATATACTCAATCAAGCCATATGGCACTAGTTTACTTCAAACTGACATGTTATCAAAGTGATACAGATTCACAAAGGTTGTGATACAAAGAATGTGAGGAATTATAGAACCATCCTAGTTAGTAGTTGCATTATGAATCTATTTGGTATCATTTTAAACAACAAAATAAGTAAATAGGTAGAAGAAAAAAATGTTACGACTCCTTCTCAACATTGTTTTTGGCCTAAACATTCAACCATTGATCACCTTAGAACACTTAAATTTGTTGTCGAGAAAGCACAAGGGGAAGCTATTTGTATTTTTCTTTTCTATATGGATTTCACTAAATCCTTTAATACTATTCCTCAAATAAAACTTTAGGAAATAATGGAGAAAGTAGTAATTCCACTTGAGTAGAGAGAAGCTACTTTCTTCTTATACTAAAAGGTTATTGGAGAATAGGTGTACCAATAAATGATAAAATTGAAGAAATAAAGTAAAAATCGATTGTAATATCTAGGTGAAAGAATGATGTCCTCTTTCTCAAACATTATTTGGCATATATTTATAAATCAGTTAGGATATTGGATTAGGAAGATTGGGGGAGGATGAATAGCTATTGCTGGTTATTCTTTACTATTGTTGATTTATGAAAATGATGTTTTATTATCAACAAGGAAATAAGTCTCCAAATACATCTTGATGAGCACCCATTTGAAATTGGTTTTACCATTTGGGTTTTGAGGGTAAACATCATTTCCATTGTGTCTTCCATTGATCTAAGATTTTTTTTATTTTTTTTTTATTCTTTGTATGAAATTTTAGTCGATATGGATCAACTATATGAACAAGTTGACCGACGAGTCAAGTTGATTCGATGGTCAAGTCAAAGTTTGAAGTGATTGACTGGGAAATTCGAGGCCAAACTGATTGACATGATGTCTAAATTTTAGTTGACAACAGGTTGTTAGGAGGTCAAGTGGGAACTGACTAGAGATCAATTGGTAATCAACTAGTAAACTAATTGAAGTCAACTGTAATAAAATCTCGATATTTGCAGGATTTGTAAACAATCATCTTTGTGGATCTGTAACCACTTTTGGGACCATTATTTAGGGTTTTTCATATTGTAAATCCTATAAATAAGGCACATTGTAATTGTATTAATTTGGTCTCCGCATTTGGATGTTATTGCTAATCTTTAGCAAAAGGTTGTTGGTCATGTAGATGTAATCCATATTGGCTACAAGTTTGTTCTTGTGTAAATCAAGACACTATGGTGACAGTTTTGTCTTAGGTGTAGACCAAGGTTAGTCATGCAACACTTTATTATGAATGAAGAAGATAACAAGAGATAAAGGAGCTCAAGGAATGTTTGTTTTTCCATTTGGGTTTCTAGGGTAAAATATTTTTGTATTGTGTTTGTCTTTTAAGTCTTGTTTAAATATGTCTTCTCTCTTCTAGTGGGTTTAGTGTGGATTTATATTTCCTTACATGTGGTATTTTTTATCACACAAGTTGTAGGTTGGGAAAATCTCGACCCAACCACCAAATGGTGACAGTTAAGAGAGAACCTACCCACTGTCACCCCATATAGGTGTTCCCATCACTTTAGAGGTGAAGTGGTTACCTCAAGGGGGGAATCCCGATGACCCTAGGGGGAATGAGATGGAAAGTGTGATGAATTAATGAATGCCCCTACAGGTCAAGTTTCTATGTGTGGAGAAGGGCTTGAGTAAGGTCTTGATGGTATCCAAGGGTTTCCTAGAAATAGTAGACCTTGCAAATATTGATTGTACATTCCCGAGACACAAGGAAAACAACGATACAAGCCCAAGTATGTGATGTAAAATAAAGTTAAGCTCACTGTACCTAATTTCATAAGTTAGTAATAGTATATATCATAAATGAAAATGATAATGAAAGATGGAAAAAAGTTTCTAAAAGTCTAGTTGAAAGAGAAAGACATAAACTAGAAACAACTAGATTAGATCAAGTAAGATAGCAATATTCTTTAGAAATGAAAGAGGGTTGTAATTAAAGGTGTTTGCAGAAATATTTTGCAGCCTTATGGATGTATAAAAAAAATTGTTAGAGTAGTAAATTCAACCACCAAAACTCACAAAGAATCCACCCAAAATTTGCGCTAGACCACGTAGATAAAAGTGGAAAACTCTTAGCTAATTCTGATGGTTGAAAAGCAAGTTACAAGTAAAAGAGTGTTAGGTTTTCTGTAGCCCTAATGGATAAATATGAAAGTATATAACAACATAAATCAATAACCCTTTAGATGGGATTCCCTAGTGGTTGTGAGGTGCTCAAGGCACAAGGAAACAAAACCCAGATTGCAGAAAGTTGAAATGACCGAAAATCACGTTTCTCAATGCAACTATTTATTTCTCCAATGCAAAATATTCAGATTAGTTCCTTCAACATTGGGTAAATGGATTCTTAGAATAAATATTTAGATCAAAAAATACCCTAGGGTTGTAATCCCTTTCACATCCTAGGGTATTCCAATCAAACTTAGGGTAAATCTAGGAGGGTATACTCGCTTGTATTCCTCCTAGCAACCCTTGCAAAATAACTTGTAAACTTTAGAAAATTAGATGAAGCTTAATGGAGGGTGTATAAAACATACTCCTCCTATGGTTTCAATAAACCATAACCAATAATAATCAATAAATAACTAACAATGTATATTTTTCCTTACCAATTCATGAGAGAGAGAGAGAGAGATCAAACCTTAGTTTCATAAAGAATATTCACCATAAGCATCAAGAGAACAATCATCCAAGAGGTGTGCATCACTCCTCATCATACATTCACCAAAAGATAGCACCATAAAACATTTTCACAAGAGAGAAACGCCATAATTCCCAATAATAGCGAAAATTTCGATCAAGTACCTCTCACAATGGGAGAGTCATGTTATCAAATGAGATTCACATGATCTCTATTTATAAAAAAGTATGAATACATAGTTTGTCCACTTAGAAAAGGTAAAACATAATATAAGGGGTCAAAAACCCTTATCTTACCCCTTGAATCAAATAATAATATTTAATTTTCACTTTAACACATTAGAAACCATAAAAGTAGACGGTGTCACCCCTTTAGGGGACGTTTTGACACTTTTCCAAGTCGTTGGAGAAGAAGAAAGAGGTCATTGGGTATCCTTGAGCCTTCTCTTGATGTGCTAGGGTCAATCCATGTATCCTTTGGCCAAAATATTCCAAGCGTTAATGTGCAATAACTCCATCACCAGCAAACCCCCTCAAGCATGACGTCAAGCCTCAAAAGGTGATGTTTTGCCTCTCCTAAGCAAGTCATTTGGGTAATAGGGGATGGGTAAGATCCTCCGTGATTTCATGTAAGCCTTCGAAGGTATGTCTCTGTGATCTTTTGTGCAGACCTATAGCATCCAACCTATGGGATTCTTTCCCCATGGAAGCCCAAGCTAGGCTTGTTCTCCCAAAACTCGCCACCAAGAAAGGTCCTACAAAACAAAACAGTATGCCCTCCCAATATTAAGATATCATGATAAGTGTAAAACATATCTAATAAAAAAGGCACCTAAGAATGTGCATTGAAACTACATCATCAAATTAAATAAATGCTTAAAGACCCTATACAATTGACCAAGTTTAAGTATGGTAGGGGTGTCATAAAAGTCCTATTGGGTAGACCAAAACCCTCAAGTAGGGGATGCTCCCAAGGATGGTATTTCAAGGTTATGTAATGGATGATGAGGTGTAAATGCATTTAGACTTCATAGGTCAATGATTTTCATGACAGACAAGGACCTGTATTATCTCATTTACGGGTGCCTTTGTAGAGGGTGTGTTGCAGCTTCGTTTGCGATGCACTTTTTCCAAGCCCATCTTCTTGTCATTCTTTCTCCTTATATATACCTTTCTCTTTATATTTATTTCATGTTTTAAGGAGTAAGTTGAAGACTATTGTCTTGGATTGGTGTCTAGATACCGACATCGTCATTCACAAATACCTTGAGGAAATGGGAAGGTTGGATCGTGATGAGACCCCCTTTCTCTTAGTTGTGTAACTGAGAACCACTACCCTATCTTGCTGACTAGATGATGGTAATGTCATACCATTAAATACCCATGATCATGATAGGCATACTTGTGATGAGATCTCCCATCCTCCAAGTAATCCCTTAAGCATTCACTACCATTTATTTTTGTAGGTACCCCATTTCTTATAGAGAAGTGTTTCATTGATTTCTTGGGGATCCTTGGGAGAGTCATCTAGAAGGTCTATATTTAGGATTTTATATTTTTAGCCAATGAAAATCCCTTTGGACCTTCAGCCCCTTCTTCCCCTGAAATGAGGTACATGCCCTTATTGCGTAGCTAAAGTCAAAGGGCCTAGAAGAGGGAAATATCATGGGAATGTAATGAGCGGAAAGTGGTAAGTATGGTCAGGAATGGTGTGATAAAACCTCAAGGGACCCCTAGTTTCAAACCTTCCCCAAAGTTTGGCTACTTACTAGGAAATCTATGACACTCACCAAGGTGAAACAGGGTCAAAAGAATAATGTCCAAGCAAGCGTTCTATAATCAAAATAAGCTTAAATACAACATGTTTAAATGCCTCAAATATTAGGGTGATTACCTGCCACAATAATTGACTTGTACCACATGGAGAAAGACTCGTCTTCCTTCTAGAAGCTATATGGTGTGGTGGATGCACTGAAAATGGATCGGAATCTGGTGATAAAGAAGACTTCTATTTGTGCAAGTTGACACTGCTAGTCATGTGATCTCTCGACACTCCATATCTTCAACCTGAGGGCCTCGAGACATCATCTCCTTAGTTATCCCACAAAATGGGGATAACCGTATCAAATCTTAGATGATAAGATCTTGGATATGATCTAAACTCTAGGTCTAGTGAGAGATGTAACTCAAATATCTTTAAAGTTGTGCGTGAAAGAATGGAAAGAAATTCAAGGATAGAGGTTGAAAAAATTGTTGGCCATCATTTTGAGCTTTGGAAGCTTAAAATTGAAAATCTTCTTGTAGATCGAGAAAAATAGGTAGTGTCTTGTCTAGGTACCATTATGACAGGTATGTAAGGGGAAGAATGGATTATGGGAGAAACTCAAAAGAAGGGAAATGAGTATGATCTGACTTTGTCTTGTAGATTTGGTGCCATTGAATGTCTAAGGTGAAGAATCAGCCAACAAACTATGGGACAAGTTCGAAAGATTGTACCAGTCAAAATCCATGGTAAATAAGTTATTCCTTAGAAATAAAATGTACCTTCTGAGGATGAGTAATGGGATGTTGGTAATTGATCATCTAAATGCATTAAATAATGCAATAATCCAATTATCATTTGTGGATATTAAAATCAATGAGAAGGATAAATGTATTAGCCTATTACGTTCTTTGAAAAACTCTTGAGATACTTAATCATAGATATAGGGAGTAATTATACCACATTAGTGTTATAAGATGTGGTTGCATCTATATTATAAAAATAAATGAGACAGAAAAACATGGAAGGATCGACCAAATATGCCTTAATGGTGAGAAATTGTCCAGTTGACAATAATAAAGGAAAACTCTTCTATAGAAAGTATAATTCAAAGCCTAATTATCAGTCCTTGGTTTATTCGATGAGAAGATGTTTTAAATGTGGTAAATATATGAATTAGAAAATGGAGTGAAAATCGAAGGAGATAGAATTCAGTACAGGATCCTATGAGAAGTAGTCGACTGAGAGAAATACTACCATGGATAAAGGAGGTGATGTGTATCTAGCATCGACTAGTACATAGTCAGATCAATATGTTTGGTCAATCGCTTTGGAGAATCATTTCATATGACACCTCACAAAGATTGATTCTATGAACATGAGAGATATTAAAGGGGAAATGTGGTCTTGGGGGACAACTCAACAAGAAAAGTTGTTGGAAGAGGAAGAGTCTGATTGATATTGCAGGATGGGAGGAGTAGAAACCTTCCACGTGTGCTACATATTCTAGGTTTGGAAAGAAACCTAGTATATGTTAGCAAGATGACTGGTCCAGGTGTGCACATTATATTTCAGAAGGATACGTGCAAAATGGTCAAGGGAACAATGGTCTTAATGAAAGGAGTTTGGATTGGAACCCTATAAAAATATTTATGTAATGTTGACTCGACTGGATGCAACAACATTGTTTTTCCTGAATTTGGTTTGATTCAACTCGGGATGAGTCAATCCAAGCCGACTTGACTATTATTTTTCAAGTTGAACTGACCATGTTATGGCACCCGAAAATGGGACACATTGGCAAAAAAGGACTTCCAACTATGCACAACAAAGGTATGGTTGAAGGTTTTCTAGATTGTAATTTGGAAGCATATTTTTATGAACATTGCATATATGGAAAACAGAATTGGGTTAGATTTCCATCTAGAGTGACAAGGGAAAAATGGATTCTACAATTGATTCCTAGTGATGTGTTTGGGTCTACACCAATCCCTTCACTTGGTGGATCCATATATTATGTTTCCTTTATAGATGATTTTCCTAGAAAGACATCGATATATTTACTGAGAAAGGAATAAAAGGTTTTCAAGAAATTCAAAGATTTTAAATCTCTTAAGGAAAAACAGACAGATAAGAAGATCAAGGTGTTGAGAACTAACAACGGTGGTGAATTTTGTCAAAAGAAACTTGATCAGTTCTGTAAGAAGTGTGGCATAGCACACCAAAATAGCACACCATACACCCGATACAAAAATGGAGTTGTCAAGAGAATGAATAGGAAATCGATAGATAAGGCAAGGAGCATGCTCAATGGTGTTATTCTCGCACAACAAGTTTTGGTAGAGGCATTCGACACTGCAAAATATTTGTTAAATAGGTCTCATTAGTGAGTGTTATTCAAGTCAACTCCATATAAGGTATATTTTGGTATGAATCCTTTACTTTCACATCCCAAAGTATTTGGCTATGATGAATTTGTGCATGTTCACAACGAGAAGAGGAACGATCTAGACAAGAAATTATTCAAGTGTATTTTCATTGGGTACAGGGATGGAATGAAATGATATAAAATTTGGGATCATGTATCAAGGAAGACAATGTACAATCGATATGTGGTATTTAGGGAAGTCATGGGAAATTCTAAGTCTAAAGGAGTTTGAATAGAGAAATATCTAAATAATGTGGTGTTTGAGCTAAGGGATGAAGAAGATGATTCAGATGAGTCGGTTGAAATAGATGAAGAGGTGTAACAACCAACTCCTATTGTAAGGAGGTATGAAAAAGTAATAAGACTAGTTGAAAGGTATACTCCTCTTAACTTCCATTCTTCATTTGTGTTGACTACCACTGATGAGGATCCCAAGTTGGTCTGGGAGGTAGTCGACTCGATAGAGTATAAAATATGGAAGGATTCCATGGTTGAAGAAATTGAATCCTTGCATAGAAATGAGACATGGGATATAGTCTATTTACCTAAAGGAAGGAGTATTCTCGATAGCAAGTGGATGTTAAAGAAGAATATGAATGCAATAGGTCAAGTTGAGAAATTCAAATCTCAACTAGTACCAAAAGTATATTCCCAAGTTGAGGGAGTCAACTTTGGTGATATTTTTTCCCCTATTGAAAAATTAACTTCCATTAGAGTAATAATGTCTCTGGATGCAACACTTGATTTGGAAATAGATAAAATGGATGTGAATACAATGTTCCTACATGGGGACCTAGAAGAATAAATCTACATGAAACATCCTGAAGTATTTGTAGTAAAGGGAAAGAAAGAGCTAGTGTGCAAATTGAAAATATATCCGTTTGATTAATCCTGGGATGTGGTACGAGAAGCTTGATACCTACATCCTTACTTTTGTATTTTTCAAAAGCAAGGTTGATCACTATGTATAGTCCAAGTAAGAAAGTGGTTTCATATATGTAGATTTTTATGTAAACCACGGGTTGTTGGTTAGAAAAAATGTATGTAATCAAGGGAGATGGAGAAACTACGTCCTCCAAACTCGACATAGAGGATGCTGGTGCGATTGAAATTATTTTTGGGAATAGATATCAAGAGATATCAGTCATCAATCAATATTTGGTTGAGTCAGAGAAAATTATGACAATATTGAAGTGTTTCAACATGAAGTATTACAAACATGTTAAGGTGCCAATTCCTATGGGAGAAAAACTAACTATTGAATGAATCCAGAGGCCTGAAGAAATAGAGGTTATGACATGTGTCCCCTATGCAAGTGTTGTTGAGTGATACGTGTATGTGATGGCATACACTAGACCGGACATTGCCCATGTAGTGGGGTGTTGAGAAGATGCAATGTTAACTCTTGAGAAGGCATAGGGCAATATCAGAGGTGTTCAAAGTATTGTTGCTAAAATTATGTTATATGCCTGAGGGAATCCTAAAGAGTTGATGGTGAATTAAATTATTTGTGTTGCACAAAAAATTATGTTATATGCTACCAAGGGAATCCTAAAGTTGATAGTGAAGTAAATGTACATGTCTTTTTCAATGTCAACTGGGTTGGAAATCTGAATCGACAAAGGTTGACTATTGAATATGTGTTCAATATGTTGAGTGGAGCAATAAGATGGATGAGTAAGTGATAGGTGGTCATATCCTTGTCGACAAACTAAGCCGAATACATGGCATCCAATCATCGAAGAAAAGAAGTAGTATGTATGCAATGATTATGTTTATGTATTAGGTTAGAGTATAGATCTATGAAGAACATACTCTTAGGTTATGTTCTTTATGATTATAACCTAAGATTGGATACAGGGTTGTTCTTGTGTAATTAAATAGAGTATGATGACGATTGTGTCTTAGGTGTGGAAAAAGGTTAGTCATGTACCTCTTTATTCTAAATGAATAAGACAATAAGAGAGTAACACACTCAAAGAATATTGTTTTTCCCCATTTGGGTTTCTAGGGTAAGATCACTATGTACTATGTTTTTCATTTAATTCTTGTTTAAATATGTCTTCACTCTTCTAGTGGGTTTAGTTTGGATGTTTATTTCCTAACAATTTCTATGTGATTTTTCCCTGTGTATTCATGATTTAGTTCTATTTTTAATGGCTTCCAATGAATAGTGAGAGTGTAAACAAGAGGGAAGAGTAGTGACATATTAATTGGATTTTTTCATACCTATGCATATTGGGACAACACCTCACACCCATTGAATTCTCTCATCCTTTGAGTAAGCTTGTGGTAATTCCCCATAGCAGTGAAATCCAACAACTATTTGTTTCAAACCATCCATATATGGTCTAAAGGATATCGAAGGCTCATATAATAGAGATGTTACTCCATATCTAGCCAATTTCTAATACCAACCCCATGAATTTAGAAACCAAATCATTTTGAGACCATTGGGAAACCAGTTGAGATTTTCTCTTTCAACACAGTCATTCTCTCTTCCCCTCGGTCATTTTCTCATTGCCTAAGTCGTTTTCTCATTTCCTAGGCCGAGTTAAAATTCCCCTGGGTTGATTTCCCTTACCTAGTAATTCATCTCTCGTGCATAGGCCATAAGACATTGTATGGGTCGTACATAGTTGTAGAGACTCATTTATCTCTCATGCATAGGCCTTGCTGGCTGATTTCATTTTGTTGGGATGACTTATTCTTTGGATGGTCAACTTATTAGACTAGAGTGATCTAGATTTACAATGTGGTATTCTATGTTCCAACTTTAGATATAATGAAGTTTGTAGTCTATTACATTCTTAAAAGAAAATATTGGGAGTTGTTATTTGAGAGGAAGAAAAAATTCACATCAAAGAAGGATTATCATAGAGAGGGTAGAGAATCCAAATGGGAATTTTCTAAAAGAACTTTACATATTTTGATTACTCTTGATTCTTACACTTTTGTCAGGAATTCATCCATGATTTCAGAGTAAGACAAAAGACATGTAGAAATTGGAATATCCAGACAACTGAATACATTGAAGGGACATGTGGAATTAGTTGTCCATTCAAAGGGATTGAACAACAATGTCATTCAACAAGAGTATAATTCTTAAATCATGCCAACTAAATTTAGAGGAATTTATGCTCAAGTTGATTCACCTTGAGTATTGGAAAGACATCTAAGAAACATTGGTTTTTGTCATAAATCCATACTAACAAGTTACTATGGGAGATAATTCATCGGCCATAAAAATAGTGGGAAGCTTATTTTCCCGAGTTATTACAAAAAGGTTTCTCTCTACTTCTATTAGTTTTCAAATAATTTAAGATTTCATATTTGTGAGGCCAATTCTTAGATTGAAATGAATAAAATATTAGAAGATGACTTGTAGATCTTTGTTTGAACTCATAAGGGTCATTTTCTTTCACTTATTCATTGCATTTATTTGTGCACATGTATTTAAGGAAGTTGGTTGTAAAGAGAAATGTGCATATTGCATTGATGGAAATTGAATTACAGTCCACTCAAATGGTATAGGCACCTTAGCAACAAGACCAAGATTTGGATATAAATTTGAGAACATAGTACTCAACTTCCAATAGAGTTAGAGACCTTACATTGTTTGGCTATTTGAGAATATATACTTTCGATTAAATTATCATTTTTCTTCTTGTGTGCAAGCTATGTAAGTTAATTAGGAGCCAACCAACTAATCCGAAGTAGAGGTTGTAATGAGAACATCAACCTTGTATCCATTCCAAGAACATATATCCCTATATAGGGAAGAGGGAAAAATGATTAGTGGCCTTTATAAAGTCAAAACACTCTATACAAGACTGAGAAAGTCACATAGAGATTAAATTCTACATACGATTTGTGTTGGTGAAGTGAGCATGCTATAAGTCCCTCGTTTATGGATCATAAGGTATCAAATTAGTTACATCCTCAACTATGACAAAATTTCCGTAACTTTGAAGAGAACAATATAGACCTCAACATTGGTAAAGAAAGGAAAATTGTCTTCAAAGACTTAGGGGCAAACAAAGCTCATGTTTGGGAAGAGAACATGCACTTGAAGGAATAGGTCCAATTTTTCAACAAGAGGATGATGGGTATGGAAAATAAAGTTGATACCTCTTCCAAACTATTACCATTGCTAAAGAATAAGTTAGAATAATTCCAAGACTCCCTCACTGTTATCATGGCATATCGGGACAAGCACATAATGCAAGTTGTACACTTAGAAGAGAAGATCACTCAATTGGATAGTTGGACAGAGGATAGTCTCACGCATATGATGGCTCAGTTGCAACAAAATTTGGTAGAGAAGGAGGAGGTATTGGAAAATCTCCAAGAATATGTCTAAGAACATTGGTAAGCAAGGCCACTTTTTATAATAACTGTTGAAGCCAATGCCATGACTATACCACTTTGGTAAACTAACCTTCCTTGTATTTCTCTCAAGAGAATTTTGGCGATTTCAAAAATCATACTAGGGTCATTGGATTGAAATTGTTAAGGAAAATGGGCGATTATGGACAAGGGATAGGAAAGATATGACAAGGCATCTTGATCTCCATTATAGATACATCGTGTGTCAAGAATGAAGGCCAATGCTTCAATGGTAGAATGGAAAATACTATGACCATGAAGATGAATACATGTTGAAGTTGGAATTCTCATCATGAAAAAGAGTATCAATAAATGAAAGTGGAATCCCACTACCACCTCATCCTTCTCATGGAATATTGAATAAGGGTAGAAATGAGAAGAGCTTGAAGACTCAACCTGCACCATCACTCAGAAGAAGAGGCAAGCCAATTATCTAGGGAAGGAAGAAGAAGACAATCAAAAGGTACGCCTCGAACAAGAGATCCCTTGTTTGTCACTAATGTAAGAGAAAAGGACACAACACTATCAACTTTTGGTATTTACAAGCTTGCTCATTTTACAAGAGGAAAGATCATCTTGAGGCAAATTGATCGGAGAAGCAAGCCATGTGCCATAATCCTAAATGGTTTCAAAGGAGGAATGGAAAGAATACTTCTCCAATCCAACAATGAACTTACAAGCACATGGAGAGGAGGAGTTTGCTTGACAGTCCTTGTAGAAGCAACAAGAATTTTTTCCATCATTGCTAGTTGAGTGGAAATTGGGAAGAAAAGCATTGGCAAATTCACCCAGAGCTTCACCTCAGAAACTACATAGACAAGAGAATGGTATTGAGAGTGAAG
>SNQJ01S0243388.1:11951-23541 GCA_010110895.2 Picea sitchensis
GGGATGAACATGTAATACATGTAAATAAAGTATTAGATACTTTGCAAAGGGAAAATTTGTATGTAAAATTGTCCAAATGTGAATTTGGAAAGACTGCACTAGTGTACTTAGGTCATATTGTAGGAGGAGGACAATTGAAAATTTCTCCTTCCAAGATTGATGTAATTGTAAATTGGCCTAAGCCCAAAAATGTAACCGAAGTATGAAGCTTCTTAGGTGCAGTCCAGTACTGGAGGATATTGATTTCAAACTTCTCATTTATTGCAGCTCCTTTGCATGCCTTAACCAGTGTGAAGAACACTTTCAATGGGGAGGAAAGAAACAAAAATCCTTTGACACTTTGAAGGAAACGATAAGTACTACACTAGTATTAGCACTTTTGAATCTTCAAAAGCCTTTTGATATTGAGATAGATGCCCGCAGATATGCCATGGGTGTAGTATTGATGCAATATCGTAAGAGTATCTTTTACCACTCTGAAACTTTTAACCAAGTTGTTGTTAACTATCCTACATATGATAAAGAGTTGTATGCATTAGTTCAAAGTGTAAATAAATGGAAGCACTACTTGTTAGGGAATGAAACAATCTTACATATAGATCATCATCCCTTATGATGCAGGAGCATCGTTCCACGTCGCCAGCCAGCCAGCCAACCGCATCAGCGCGCACGCATTCAAAAGGATGAAGAGAGGCGTAGTCCTCATTTAAATTTGAAATGAATGTAATTTAATGTGATTAGGCTGGTGATCCATGGAAGCCGTTCCTTTGAGTAGGCGTTAGATAGGATCGGCTTTAATGCTAGATCGGTTGAGATCTAGATCCAGATGCTGGACTAGACAACCATTTATTGTAATTGAATAGAGTAGGTGAACCTAGAGGGAAGCGCTCGATGAGCCCCTCGGGTAAAAGAGATTTTAGATCTCATTTTGAGTTAGTTGAGGTAGTGTAGAATGGTAGAGAAGAGAGAGAGAGCCGAGAGAGCTTAGGAACACAAATTTTAAAATACAGGCATTTTCCATTAATATAAACAGAGCAGTCTTTCCTGCATTATTTTGTCTTATATGCATGTCTGTGTGTGTTCTTTGTCTATGCTGTGAATGTTTGTTATGTGGATGCATTCTGCAGGAGTTTGTGTGACTCAGTGGAGGGTCTTTGAGGTTTCATGTCAGGAGGGCATGACAGAGTGTTGCAGACTCTGAATAACGGTGCATGAGTGCACTTCTGAACTCTGAGGAGTCAGACAAAGACGAGCCGAGGCACGGGGACTGAAGTCAACAACTAAGGAAGAAGACCTATGAGGTTGATGAACACCTCAGGAGGTAAGGTTGTGTGGCTGAAACACAGTTGCAGATAGAACTTGGCTGTAAGTTTTGTAGAGCTCTGTCAGGTGGGCATTGAGCGTAAGCACGAGGTGTTGGAGGAAGAACTTTGTTTAGAGTTGAAGATAGAAGCCAGAATCATTGAGGATTCTGTAAGAGCTCTGCCAAGAGGGCATCGAGCAAGTGCAAGGAGTGCAGGAAAGAAGGAAGAACCGTTGAGTGTTCTGTGGAAGAAAGGAAACTCTGCCAGGAGGGCATTGAGTCATTGTGCAGGCAGGCACAGGAAAGAGAAGAACTCTTTGAGTTCTGTAAATCAAAGGAAGAATCCATTGAAGGATCTTCACTGGGTTACTGAACACCCATAAGGACTCAGCGAGAGGGTCACTTGAGCAGAAGGATAGCAAGGAAGGCATCCATTTCATTCTCCATCTATGGGAGAGGAAAGACAGAAATCCCTTAGGGGCCTGAGTGATTGTATAAGCTCAGGAGGGACAGCACCGGGTGTGCGTAGAGGCTCTGCAAGGAGGGCATACAAAAAAATCCTTTGAAGGATTCAAAGAGAAGAAGCTCAGGAAGGGCAGTGTTTCATACACGCGGCGAGGCTCGGGTTCGAGGAGCTCGCAGAGAGGAAACCAACAAAGGTTGAAGCCCTTGGAAGATTTAAATTCTCCGAAGGCAGGACGAAAGCGCAAGAAGCTCAGGAAGAGTAACATCGGCCATTGGATCAGCTGATAGAATCTGGACCATTGGTGTTCACGGTCGGGAAGCACCCAAGGAGGAGCGCACAAGAGAAAGGGATCTAAGTCGTCAGATCTTGGATCAGATCGTCGACAGTCATCGGATATGCAAGAGTCATGCGGAACTTAATCCCTTGTAGAAAGGAGGAGAGAAGTCCCGACGGGCATCGAAATATCAGCCATCAGGAAATCGGAGTTCTAGAGGTCGTGAGAATCGGGACTCCAACAGTTGTGAAAGCGCGAGATTGGATTTGGACCGTCCGTTGGCAGAGGAAACGTGGTGGATATTCAGCACCATCGACGTTTGGCGCATCGGGAAATCGGAATTCCTATGGACAAGACATCGGGGAAACCCCAGGGGAAAACCCCGACAAAATCTGAGCCGTCCGTTTACCCGGGACAGGTGTCAGGGACCTGGCGAGAGTCGAAAATCGGGATATCGGAGATCCCGTAGATGAGTGATTTGTGTATCTTGAATTCGTGAGATGCGAAACCCGGATTAGTGGGGGCCAGCTGTCAGTACAACAGTGGAGGAGGACAGATCGATAGTGGAGGCTAGTTGTCAGCGCGTGCCGAAGAGTCGGGATATCGAAGATCTCGGGAAAAAATAAATTGTAGCATTTAGAATCGCGAAATCGCGATACGCGATTTCCCGATCGTGACAGAGGTGGGCCACACAGGAGTCGGTGGAGGACAGGTGGCAAGTTATAGTGTGGTAATCGAGGATCGATATATCGCAAGTCCCGGGGACTTGTGTATTTCGGTGCCGAAAGGTCTGAAACCCCAACGAGGTAAGACTGTGGTCACGAGGACTGGTCACAAGGACCAGGAGCTAAGCCAGGAGGGTTAGTGTGTGGAGACTTGGTACATCGGGGATCGGAAAATCAGAGATCCCGTGCACAAGGAGTGCGTGTATTTTGGAACCGCGAACCCCGAAACTCCGATGGGGAGTTTGAATGTGATCACACGGAGTGATGGTCACATTGACCGGGAGTTATATAGCCAGGATGGATAGCACATGAAAGGGCACATCGGGTTTTGAAGCTGGAAAAACCCGACAGAAGAAGATAAGGCTAAGGTCTTATAAGGGCTAGTCACATGGACTAGAGAGCATAACTGGTAGGGGCTAAGGTGAACAAGAGCTCATCGATAATCAGGGATTGGAGAGGTGAGGAACCCTCGACAAAAGGAAATGAAAAACCCCCAACCCCGATAGAGAGTCGGGGATAACCACGGTCAAGTGTTGAAGGCCGTGAGGGTGAGCGAAAGGACCTGTGGACTGGGTCAGATTTATAGCAGAGGATTCCACTCTAGAATCTAAAGAGTTGCTTCAGCTCAACAGAGGGTAATTGAACGATCCTATGAGCGGGAGAGCGTGATGGGGGTACGGTCGCGTATCTACTGCATCAAAGTGGTATCAGAGCAGAAGAGAAAAGAGGAGGCAGAGGAAGACAGAGTGTTGAGAGGTCTGTAATGATTGTTTGTAGGTAGACAACAATCAAGGAGACAGTCAGCAGGACTGTGAGAAGGTGAAGCTGGACACTCTCAAGATGCGGAGTGACAGCAGCAGATCTGCCAGGGAGGTAGATAGACACAGAAAAATGGATATTGAAGGTCGTAGGAAGAAGCTAGAGATGATGAGCGCAGCAGAAATGGATAAAGAGCTCGCTGACATAAAGCGAGAGATGGAGGAGCTCGAAATGAAGATGTGGCAGGGTAAGAAGCCAATATGGGTGTATGAATGGCCCATGAAGACACCGAAGGAAAGTTGGCCAGTCAAGCAGTTGATGGTCATGAGACAACGTAGGTTGTTGAGAAAATGGATGAGGTATGCTGAAAACTTCAAGGCCACAGAGGAAAAGATGATTGATCAATGTATGTCAGAGACTGGGAGAGGTCTCGATGATGAAGAAGATGAATTGGGATCAGCTGAGGATCTCAAGGACTGCCAGGAAGGTAGAGCAGGAGAAATTCCAGATTTCCAAGAGGGCAACGAAAGGAGGTCGGTTGAAGATCTCATGGACTTTCAGGAGGACAGTGAGGAAATTTCACATTGCCACCTGGGCAATGAAAGGAGATCACTGCGGGATCTCGAAGACTGCCAGGAGGGCAACGGAAGCATCTCGGATTGCCAGGAGGGCAGAGATGAGAATTTGAGATTGTCTGAAAGTCTCATGGACTCGGAGGAGAGTTCAATTCAACAGGGGTTGCTGATGAAGATGGGATCAGTTGATCTCATGCTATGCCAGGAGACCAGCAGAGACATCCCATATTTCCAGGTGGGCAGGGATGAGCAAATGAGTTGGAATCAGCCAGAGGAGCTGAGCAAGTAGATGAGGCCATCTGAGGGTCTCATAAATTCGTAGATGAATTTAGATCAGCAGGTGCAGCTGACAGAGAAGGAGAGCTCAGAATCGGATCAGCAGGTACAGCTGATAGCGGAAGATATGAGGAGTTGAATGATGATTGGGGGGATACCAGTATTCCTACCATCTGCACAGGAAGAGGTAGAAAATTCTATTGCAGATGATACAACAACAGCAGGGGAACAGTCAACTATGACTGTCAAAAGGAAATTGGAGCAGACATTTGAGACTGCCCAAGTAGATGAAGGGAATGAGCATTCTAAGGAATGGCTCAATAACTTCAGCCAAAAAGATGAGAGCACTGTAGCATTGGAGCTGATAGCAGAAGAAGAAGCAGAAGCGGAAGAAGAGAGTGAGAATTTTGAGGAATGGCTCAACACATTCAACATTGAAGCTGAAGAGACTGCAACGTGGGAGTTTGTAGCAGGAGCAGAAGAGGAAGAAGAGGAAGACAACATATGTTTTGCTGAGCTGTGGCAGCAGGTAGAAGCCCTAGAAGAAAGGGTGAGAGTGCAGAGAAGACACATCCAACAGGTGAGGTTGGAAATAGATAAGGAGGAAGGTGTGGGAGATCACGATGATCTGCCGAATGGCCAAAAATTTTTGCAGCTGAGGAGACTGCATGGACAGGACCAACCACTGGAGCAGCTGGATGAAGTGATAGAGGACATCAGAAGGTTGATGTTGAGATCAGCAGAAACTGCCAGTAAGGAGAGGCTGAGTAGAAGAGAAGAAGCAGCAGTAGTAGCGTAGTAGAAGCAGCAACAACAACAGAATGGAGCGGATGAACAGCTCCAAATACTGATTTGGGATCTAGGAGGATTTTCAATAGCTTACAGGTGAACCTCATGAGCAGGAGCTCATGATTTTTGCAGCTATGGAGTATGATGCAGGAGCATCGTTCCATGTCGTCATCCAGCCAGCCAACCACATCAGCGCGCACGCATTCAAAAGGATGAAGAGAGGCGCAGTCCTCATTTAAATTTGAAATGAATGTAATTTAATGTGCTTAGGCTGGTGAGCCATGGAAGCCGTGCCTTTGAGAAGGCGTTAGATAGGATCGGATTTAATGCTAGATCGACTGAGATCTAGACCCAGATGTTGGACTAGACAACCATTTATTGTAATTGAATAGAGTAGGTGAACCTGGAGGGAAGTGCTCGATGAGCCCCTCAGGTAAAAGAGATTTTAGATCTCATTTTGAGTTAGTTGAGGTAGTGTAGAATGGTAGAGAAGAGAGAGAGCCAAGAGATCTCAGGAACACAAATTGTAAAATAAAGGCATTTTCCATTAATATAAACAGAGCAGTCTTTCCTGCATTATTCTGTCTTATATGCATGTTTGTGTGTGTTCTTTGTGTATGTTGTGAATGTTTGTTATGTGGATGCATTCTGCAAGAGTTTGTGTGATTTCGTGGAGGTTCTTTGAGGTTTCATGGCAGGAGGGCATGACAGAGTGTTGCAGACACTGAATACCGGTGCATGAGTGCACTTATGAACTCTAAGGAGTCAGACAAAGATGAGCTGAGGCACAGGGACTGAAGTCAACAACTCAGAAAGAAGACCTGTGAGGTTGTTGAACACCTCAGGAGGTAAGGCTGTGTGGCTAAAACACAGTTGCAGACAGAACTTGGCTATAAGTTCTGTAGAGCTCTGCCAGATGGACATTGAGCGTAAGCACAAGGTGCTGGAGGAAGAACTCTATTGAGAGTTGAAGATAGAAGACAGAATCATTGAGGATTCTGTAAGAGATCTGCCAAGAGGGCATCGAGAAAGTGCAAGGAGTGCACGAAAGAAGGTAGAACCGTTGAGTGTTTATTGGAAGAAAGGAAACTCTGCCAAGAGGGAATCGAGTCAGTGTGCAGGCAGACACATGAAAGAGGAGAACTCTTTGAGTTCTGTAAATCAAAGGAAGAATCCACTGAAGGATCTTCATTGGGTTACTGAACACCCATAAGGACTCAGCAAGAGGGTCACTTGAGCATAAGGATAGCCAGGAAGGCATCCATTTCATTCTCCATCTGTGGGAGGAGAAAGAAAAAAATCCATTAGGGGCCTGAGTGATTGTATAAGCTCAGGAGGGACAGCACCGGGTGTGCGTAGAGGCTTTGGAAGGAGGGCAGACATCAAAATCCTTTGAAGGATTCGAGGAGAAGAAGCTCATGAAGGGCAGTGTTTCATACACGTGGCGAGGCTCAGGTTCGAGGAGCTCGCAGAGAGGAAACCAACAAAGGTTGAAGCCCTTGGAAGATTTAAATTCTCCCAAGGCAGGACGAAAGAGCAAGAATCTTAGGATGAGTAACATTGGCCATTGGATCAGCCGATAGAATCTGGACCGTTGGTGTTCATGGCCAAGAAGCACCCAAGGAGGAGCGCACAGGAGAAAGGGATCTAAGTCGTCAGATCTTGGATCAGATCGCCGACAACCATCGAATCTGCAAGATTCATGCGGAAGTTAAGCCCTCATAGACAGGAGGAGAGAAGTCTCGAAGGGCATCGGGATATCATCCATCGGGAAATCAGAGTTCTTGAGGTCGTGAGAATCGAGACTCCAACAGTTGCGAAAGCACGAGATTGGATCTGGACCGTCCGTTGGCAGAGGATACGTGGTGGAGATCCAGCCCCATCGGCGTTTGGTGCATCGGGAAATTGACATTCCCGTGGACAAGACATCGGGGAAACCCCAGGGAAAAACCCCAACAAAATCTGAGCCATCCGTTTACCCGAGATAGGTGTCAGGGACCTGGCGAGAGTCGGAAATCGGGATATCGGAGATCCCGTAGACAAGTGATTTGTGTATCTTGAATTCGCGAGACGCGAAACCCCGATCAGTGGGGGCCAGTTGTCAGTACAACAACGGAGGAGGACAGATCGATAGTGGAGGCCAGTTGTCAGTGCGTGCCGAAGAGTCGGGATATTGTAGATCTCGGGAACAAAGAAATCGTAGCATTTAGAATCACGAAATTGCGATACACAATTTCCCGATCGTGACGGAGGTGGGCACACAGGAGCCAGCAGAGGACAGGTGGAAAGTTATAGTGTGGTAATTGGGGATCGGTATATCGTAAGTCCCAGGGACTTGTGTATTTCAGCGCCGAAAGGTCCGAAACCTCGACAAGGTAAGACTGTGGTCATGAGGATTGGTCACAAGGACCAGGCGCTGAGCCAGGAGGGCTAGCATGTGGAGACTCGATACATCGGGGATCGGCAAATCAGAGATCCCTTGCACAAGGAGTTCGTGCATTTTGGAACCGCGAACCCCAAAACTCCGATGGGGAGTTTCACTGCGATCACACGGAGTGATGGTCACATTGACCAAGAGTTATATAGCTAGGAGGGCTAGCACACGAAAGGGCGCATCAGGTTTTGAAGCTAGAAAACCCCGACAGAAGAAGATAAGGCTAAGGTCTTATAAGGGCTAGTCACATGGACTAGAGAGCGTAGCCGGTAGGGGCTAAGGTGAACAAGAGCTCATCGGTAATCGGGGATTGGAGAGGTGACGAACCCTCGACAACAGGAAATGCGAAACCCCGAACCCCGATAGAGAGTAGGGGATAACCACGGTCAAGTGCTGAAGGTTGTGAGGGTGAGCGAAAGGACCTATGGACTAGGTCAGATTTATAGCAGAGGATTCCACTCCGGAATCTAAAGAGCCTCTTTGGCTCAACAGAGGGTAATTGAACGATCCTGTGAGCGGGAGAGCGCAACGGGGGTACGGTCGCATATCTACTGCATCAAAGTGGTATCAGAGCAGAGGAGAAAAGAGGAGGCAAAGGAAGACAGAGTGATGAGGGCTCTGTAATGATTGTTTGCAGGTAGGCAGAAATCAAGGAGACAGTCAACAGCATTGTGAGAAGGTGAAGCTGGACACACTCAAAATGTGGAGTGAGAGCAGCAGATCTACCAGGGAGGCAGATAAACGCAACAAAACGTCTACTAAAGGCCATAGGAAGAAGCCAGAGCTGATGAGCGTAGCAGAAATGGATAAAGAGCTCGTTGACATAAAGCGAGAGATGGAGGAGCTCGAAATGAAGATGCGGCAGGGTAAGAAGCCAAGATGGGTGTATGAATGGCCCATGAAGACACCGAAGGCAAGTTGGCCAGTGAAGCAGTTGATGGTCATGAGACAACATACTCTGTTGAGAAAATGGCTGAGGTATGCTGAAAACCTCAAGGCCACAGAGGAAAAGATGATTGATCATTGTATGCCGAAGACTGGGAGAGGTCTCGATGATGAAGAAGATGAATTGGGATCAGCTGAGGATCTCAAGGACTGCCAAGAAGGCAGAGCAAAAGAAATTCCAGATTTCCAAGAGGGCAACAAGATGTGGTCGGCTGAAGATCTCATGGACTGTCAGGAGGACAGTGAGGAAATTTCACATTGCCAACTAGGCAATGAAAGGATATCGTTGCGGGATCTCGAAGACTGCCAGGAGGGCAGCGGAAGCATCTTGGATTGCCAGGAGGGCAGAGATGAGAATTTGAGACTGTCTGAAAGTCTCATGGAATCGGAGGAGAGTTCAATTAAGCAAGGGTTGTTAATGAATATGGGATGAGTTGATCTCATTGTCCGCCAGGAGAGAAGCAGAGACATCCCAAATTTCCAGGTGGGGAGGGATGACCAGATGAGTTGGAATCAGCCGGAGGAGCTGACCGAGCAGATGAGGTCGTCTGAGGGTCTCATAAATTCGTAGATGAATTTAGATCAACAGGTGCAACTGACAGAGAATGAGAGCTCAGAATCGGATCAGCAGGTACAACTAACAACAGAAGATATGAGGAGCCGAATGATGATTGGGGGGATACCAGTATTCCTACCATCTGCCCAGGAAGAGGCAGAAAATTCTATTGCAAATGATACAACAACAGCAGGGGAACAGTCAGCTATGATTGTCAAAAGGAAATTGGAGAAGACATTTGAGACTGCCCAAGAAGATGAAGGGAATGAGCATTCTAAGGAATGGCTCAATGAATTCAGCCAAAAAGATGAGAGCGTTGTAGCATTGGAGCTGAGAGAAGAAGAAGAAGCAGAAGCGGAAGAAGAGAGTGAGCATTCCGAGGAATGGCTCAACACATTCAGCATTGAAGCTGAAGAGACTGCAACGTGGGAGTTTGCAGCAGGAACAGAAGAGGAAGAAGAGGTAGACAACATATGTTTTGCTGAGCTGTGGCAGCAGATAGAAGCCCTAGAAGAAAGGGTGAGAGTGCAGAGAAGACACATCCAACAGGTGAGGTTGGAAATAGATAAAGAGGAAGGCATGGGAGATCATGATGATCTGCCCAATGGCCAAAATTTTTTGCAGCTGAGGAGACTGCATGGACATGACCAGCTACTGGAGAAGCTGGATGAAGTGATAGAGGACATCAGAAGGCTGATGTTGAGATCAACAGAAACTGCCTGCAAGGAGAGGTTGAGCATAAGAGAAGAAGTAGCAGTAGCAGCGCAGCAGAAGCAGCAGCAACAACAGAATGGAGAAAATGAACAGCTCTGAAGACTGATTTGGGATCCAGGAGGATTTCCAACAGCTTACAGGTGAAGCTCATGAGCAAGAGCTCATGATTTTTGCAGCTATGGAGTATGATGCAGGAGCATCGTTCCACATCATCAGCCAGCCAACCATCCACGTCAACGCGCACACATTCAAAAGGATGAAGAGAGGCACAGTCCTCATTTAAATTTGAAATGAATGTAATTTAATGTGCTTAGGCTGGTGAGCCATGGAAGCCGTGCCTTTGAGTAGGTGTTAGATAGGATCGGCTTTAATGCTAGATCGGCTGAGATCTAGATCTAGATGATGGACTAGACAACCATTTATTGTAATCGAATAGAGTAGGTGAACCTGGAGGGAAGCGCTCGATGATCCCCTCAGGTAAAAGAGATTTTAGATATCATTTTGAGTTAGTTGAGGTAGTGTAGAATGGTAGAGAAGAGAGAGAGCCGAGAGAGCTCAGGAACACAAATTGTAAAATACAGGCATTTGCCATTAATATAAACAGAGAAGGATTTCCTGCATTATTTTGTCTTATATGCATGTCTGTGTGTGTTCTTTGTGTATGTTGTGAATGTTTGTTATGTGGATGCATTCTACAGGAGTTTGTGTGATTCAGTGGAGGGTCTTTGAGGTTTCATGTCAGGAGGACATGACAGAGTGTTGCAGACTCTGAATACCGGTGCATGAGTGCACTTCTGAACTCTAAGGAGTCAGACAAAGACGAGTTGAGGCACATGGATTGAAGTCAACAACTCAGGAAGAAGACCTGTGAGGTTGCTGAACACCTCAGGAGGTAAGGTTGTGTGGCTGAAACACAGTTGCAGACAAAACTTGGCTGTAAGTTCTGTAGAGCTCTGCCAGGTGGACATTGAGCATAAGCACGAGGTGCTGGAGGAAGAAATCTGTTGAGAGTTGAAGATAGAAGACATAATCATTGAGGATTCTGTAAGAGCTCTGCCAAGAGGGCATCGAGAAAGTGCAAGGAGTGCATGAAAGAAGGTAGAACCGTTGAGTGTTATGTGGAAGAAAGGAAACTCTTCCAAGAGGGCATCGAGTTAGTGTGTAGGGAGGCACAGGAAAGAGGAGAACTCTTTGAGTTCTATAAATCAAAGGAAGAATCCACTAAAGGATCTTCACTGGGTTACTGAACACCGATAAGGACTCAACGAGAGGGTCGCTTGAGTAGAAGGATAGCCAGGAAGGCATCCATTTCATTATCCATTTGTGGGAGGAGAAAGACAGAAATCCCTTAGGGGCCTGAGTGATTGTATAAGCTCAGGAGGGACAACACCGGGTGTGCATAGAGGCTCTGCAAGGAGGGCAGACATCAAAATCCTTTGAAGGATTCGAGGAGAAGAAGCTCAGGAAGGGAAGCGTTTCATACACGCAGCGAGGCTCAGGTTCGAGGAGATCGCAAAGAGGAAACCAACAAAGGTTGAAGCCCTTGGAAGATTTAAATTCTCCCAAGGCAGGACGAAAACGCAAGAAGCTCAGGAGGAGTAACATCATCCATTGGATCAGCCGATATAATCTGGATCATTGGTGTTCACGACCAGGAAGCACCCAAGGAGGAGCGCACAAGAGAAAGGGATCTAAGTTGTCAGATCTTGGAGCAGATCGTCGACAACCATCATATCTGCAAGAGTCACACGGAAGTTAAGCCCTCGTATACAGG
>SNQJ01S0243390.1:0-13335 GCA_010110895.2 Picea sitchensis
ACCCAACATATAGGATAGGTACCCATTCCATCATGCACACTTGCATTGTCCTATGACTGTCACTCATACACCTTAGGTACAAACCCATTTTATAGCGACACAAAACCTTCTATCTGCTACTAGAAGTGTCATTATTGAATGGTGCAGACTTACCAAACATGGGTACCCTAGTTAGATCCTATGCTTCATTCGATGCCCATGCAGAGATTTTTTCCGTAGGACTGGGAGTCTCTTACAGCTAGTACATGAATTTATGCTGAACCTAATTTCTCACTCATAAACATGCTGACCTATACCTAGAGGACTCCGAACGAGTTTGATTTAAGCTCTTTTCCAACTCGTCTTAAAAAAGCAAAAATATTGCCGAGTGAACTTGCCTCTTTCACTCTCGTAAATTGGATTTGAAAGGACATCTATTTGGTGCAAGTTTATCCATTTTTCAAACCAATTAGACTAAGATTACGAAAAAGGACATTTTTTGGCGTTAAGTTGTGATTGCATCTCTTTCCCTTGCTTGCAGTATTAAGCCTATTGTCGATTCTCACTTTGCGTTATAAACCATTTGCCTAAGCAATTTTTCATCCTCAACCAAGAAGAGCCTTGTTTATATCCTTTGCAACTTGATAACCTATACCTAGGAGGGAACATTACCCCGAGTGTCCATCTCCCGCATGCACCTCCTTGCATTAAGCATAGGTATGTTCCATTGCTGGAACTAGTTTTGCTTACTTGCGACACTCGTTTCCTCCTCTGTATCATAACATTCATTTGACTATGAAAAAACAAAAAAAGATGTGTGGNGGGAGTATTATATTATATCGACAACAATCCTGTCGCCTTTGAACAAAGCACAAAATTTTTGAGTCGACTTGTCATCATAATTTTTGGTTTAGCATGACCTTAGGAAGCTGAGCTCATTTCATAGAGTTTACTCCTTTGACTGGTTACTCTTCTAGTCCCTATGGAGAGTTTGATTGATGCCTCCTACATCTCATGGTTTCATCATTGAGTCTATGCTGCAAGAGTTTTCCATATGTCTCATGCTCTTATTCAAAGGATGTCTATAAACCTGTGTCAGCCATTCCTTAGAACTCTTGACTTTTCATGTTGGCTATACCCTCAGTTTGTCTCAGAATCACATGAATTTATAGTCCTATTGTGCACCCTGGTCCTACTTTACTCATTGGTATGTAACCTTGAACCCAACAACTGACATTTCATCATTGGTCGTTGACTCAGTGATTTCCCTTGTGTTCAACGACAAGACATCTATTCACACATTGGGATTCGTGCAGTGTCTTGGATGCCATTAGCCCTATTGGTGGTTTTCTCGCCTTTGTCAGCAGTTTTCCTCATTGGCTGCTATTCATAGGGTCTTTTTTGTGTACCGCTTACACTTGGCATGCGCAAAAGACCCACAGGGTCATTGGTTCGTGAACATGTTCTTTGTCCGATTCCCTCCAAATCATCAAGCTCCTACTTTGTACCTCAAGCTGAATGATGAGAGATGCCTTAATGCTCTCCTTTCAGTAGGTCTCCTTCCAGTGAATTCAACTCATTTATTTTGGAGACGAGACCTAGAGTCCTATGAGTACCTAAAGGCTTGTAGTCATTAGTGGCAGGTTATCTCACCATCAACAGTTGGGAATACATCAATTTCTCATGATCGATGGATTCTTCAAGTGCTCAACTCCGAATCCTTTATTGACACTTGTAAGAATGTACTCAGTGCCTTGATACCTGCTTTCATCATCGATAGGATGTCTCGCATTTGTTAACGGTATACCTCAATGATCGGTAATCAAACAAAGTCTCATTGTGTTCAACCTTAATTCCTTTATTCACACGATGTAGACTTTCACCTTTGGCAAATTGTGTAGAAGACTTGAAGACATCAGTTTATAGTCGCATCTTTCCTGAGCTACTGCTACCTTTCATTGGACCAATACCTATGTGACTTCAGTGATCATGGAAGATTAGATTGTACTCCATTGTATACATATATCTTCAGATTGATTTTGAGACTGGTTTTACTGGGCCTTATTCGTGACTATGACAACCTTTGGCATGTAGCCACCTTTGTATTTCCTATTCATGGCCATGGGAAGTTGTTTGGTATATTTTCACATGGATCTACAGTGTAATTCAAATTGGAAGCCATGTATGCAAAGTGAATAAAGATTGTAATGAGCAATTATTTCTTCCAGCTGGGTCCCCATTACTCCACTTCTGGGTCTTATAATGTATTTTGGCCATCGCAGATACTCCTTTGACCTCACACATTAGGGGGCATCTGTTATAGCAAAAAATTGCCTCACCCTAGGAAAACTTGCAGAGAGGGCCTTTTCCCATTTCCCCATGCAGACTTCAAGTCCCTTTTTGCAAATTTTTGGCCCTCAACCAAGTTTTGTGGAAATGATGGTCTTGTTTGACCATTTTTTAGACTTCGATAGGCTAGTCGAAGACGGAGCACCCAGGCGAAGCGAAGATCACGGAATCTCACCCTTTTTTCAGGCTTTTTGGGTTTTAGGGTTTATGTAATAGGTATGAGATGTCGATCCATGGGTTTGCCCATGTTTAGGCCCCTTTTGTAATGTATAAATAAGTAGCTAGGCGATGTAAGAAAGAGATCTAGTAGGCTGATGGCTTAGTGATAATGTTATCTATGTGGAAGAAGATGTGTTAAAGCTTGCAGAGCTAAGTTCAAGTGTTTTGTAAGTGCTTTGTGCACAGACTGTGTAAAGGCTCTGTGCTTGGACCTAACTCGAGGAAGGAGGATATAGCGAGGTGCGAGCAGATCTCCTATCATATGCAGAGTAGGCTTTGTGGCTCTGTGCATGTAAGAAGATTGAAGGAGACTAATAAAGAAGAAGAAGAGTTGATGGACGTAGCCCCACACTGGGGTGAACCACGTATATCCTGTGTCGATGTGCTTTGTGCTATGTTGTTTATGTTGTTTATGTATTTAATTGCTTAAATCTATTGATGCTCAAGTGCTTATGTATGAATGAATGCTAGATCTACTATGATGATGTGTGCTAATGGTTAGATATGCTTAGATCTTGAGTAATACTGTGTTGGTCTATAACAAGGGTTTAGCCTACGATGTGAATAAGGGTTAAAATATTAATGAATGTTAATTGCTAAGTGCTCTGTTAAGTATTTTGATCACAGATCTGTGTCCTAGCTAGGTTGTAGACAATTGAGTCCTGCAACCCCCCCTACCTCTACCTCGGGTGAGACTTCATCTACTTCACAGGTGTTGCTGAAAGGGCTGGTAGTTAGGGTTTTGTTGGTGCAATGTTGAAGCRTTGAACCCTGGGTTTGCCCCTGTGCTAACAAATGGTTCCGTTGCTGGGACCTGAAACTGTGATYGTTGGGAACTAAAGAAAAGAGAAAGATTTGTGCATAGATCTGTTACTGTAGTGCGCAATATTCTACTTGACTTGCGAAGCTCTGTGCTAAGAGAARGAAGCTCGATCTGAAGAAAGAGGTAAGATCTTAATGCTTTGTGCTCCGGTAAAGGTAATAAAGGTGGAAATTTTTGCTACGAAAGTATGGATCTAGGTATGTTTGATAGACTTGGTCCTAGTCTAAAAAATAGGGCACAACTAGAAGAAAGAAGATTTGATATGAATAGATCTGATAGAGATAGTGGAAGATATGTTATTCCTATGCATAGAAAGAATTTTTGGACTAATAAGTGGATGCAGGACCCTAGAAATAATTTTTGTAGGTTGCAGGTCCATCACTGTGATCTTAGTGCGCAGTACAAGAAAGGTTGGGGATCGTTTAAGAGAAAGAGAGGATTAACACTTTGTTATAGTTGCAGAACACCTGGACATCTTGTTAAGGAATGCCCTGGTAGAGGTCCCATTTTTCTTTGTTGTAAAGATATTGATCATGAGGTTTTGGATTTCCCTAGAATGATTTCTAAAGTTGAGAAGATTAACTTGAGACAAGCAAACCATGAAGAAGGTCAAGAAACTAAGGATATGTTAGAAAATTAGACAGAATCAAAGACTATGTTATTACAGCTGAAAGAAACACTGAATGATCACAGAGACATCAGTTTACCAGAGATCTTAAAAGAAAAGCAGTGCATATAAACAAGAATAGGAGACTTCGACATAGACTGTGTCTTGGATGAAGAAACACAGGTGAACATTATGCTAGAAAGTACTTGGGAAATTTTGGGAAAGCCTGCTATGATTCCTTCATTAGGAGGGATAGGCTTGTTTAAAGGAAACATGATAACCCTATGTGGAAGACTTACTCATGTACCTATGATTGCCCATGGAACATCGACTGAAGAAGAATTTGAGGTCATTAAGTTTGTTGAGAACAACGCTCCTTTTTCACTTTTGTTACGAAAAACCTGGATTGAGAAAGATCAGATCCGAAGGAAAGAAGAAGAGGAATACATAGAACAAAAAAGCAAGAATTAATGTATTTCATAGCCGAGAAAATAAAGCGACTAGTATAAGAACAAGATGACAAGTCTAAGAAACTAAGGGCTAGAGACTTAGCTGTCGGATTTGAAAGAACAAAATAAGGCTTAAAGAACCTATCCATGAAGGAGAAAAGAGTACATACCCCAGAAGTAGTAAGAGAAGAGATATTGCATGCAGAACTTTTGAGAGAACATCAACAATACTAAGTTACTATGCCAAGAGATGATAAAAGTATGAATGGAAAGAGGAATCCTGAAAATCAAATCATAGGGAAGAACATTAGAAAGCTCAGTAAGAAGAAAACTAAGTTAGAAAGACTACAGGAGGTTCTAGTGAAGACTTCGCAGGAAGCAGGCTTGCATAAATTGAACATCGTCGGAATAAAAGAACATTGCAACAGAGAAATTCGACTTGGTGAAGCTATATGACCATTAGAGGTGTCCCGACCGTTAGAACGATGCTCTGAAACACAATTATTGTGGAAAATATTGCCATGAGACCATTGAGACTACGACATAATAGATGGGATTGTATTGATTGAGGATTTTAGATCCGTTGGAGGAAACCGTTACGCCATTGTTTATTTAATTCATCGAATGCCTCACAAGGGACACTTTTGAAAATTGTGACTATCCGAGCAAAGAAGAGAACTGATTGCTATTGCGTTGTGCGTTTGAGACCTCGCCACCCATTTTTCTTTCCTTGAGCACCCGTTCTCCCACCTGAGATAATTTACCTCGAGCGTGTATGTCGGGCGAACGTAGCGCAGTAGAGAAGTTTGGGGAAGAGATTATGATAGACCTTATGGTTGACAAGGTCATGTCTGCAGGAGTACATGCCTCGTCGATGGCTAGATCACAATTATCTCACTCGAATGCATGTTGATCTAGTCGATCTGGGCCATCCCGAACCGTGACAGAGAAGAGAAGCAAGCACCGTGACGACCTGACGAACGCGAAGCTCATGCTGTCGGTCTTTCCTGACTACATCCCACCTTTGGATGGCGTGGTTAGTTGTGACAACATCCCGAGAGATTTCGAATACACATGCATCACTGCATACCTCTCGAAGGGGATACACTCAATAGGACTGATCCGTGATCTTAAAATCAAAGAATTTAACCTGGGAGATAGAAAGAATTATGCGATGCTTGCACCCCATAGATACTTGACAAAGATGACGGGGAAGAAGCTGAAGATAGTCCTCCAGCCATGGATCAAGGAGATTGCGAGGTCCACCATCCTTAACGTTATGAAGATACCCCACTTCGGCAGACATCAGGAGGTTAATGCGTGCGTTAAACTCCTCCTATCGTGCTACCATGGAGGTTATCTCTGGTTGGATAGACATGTGACTATGGATCCGACGCTGATCCACATGATCGCTGGATTGAGCATGCAGGGTGACCCTCACCAATTTGATCTAGGGAAGGCTACAAATCGCTCTCTGGCGCAACATATAAAGGAAACCTACAACGATGTGGAGAAGGGGAAGACATGCTACAAGATAACCTCCATTGAAGATGGCGCAGTGCGTCTAGCTTTCCAGTTGATCGCTGGTAATCTCATCAGGAAGAACAGACCAACGCAAGTCATGAGGTTTGTCATCGACCTCGCAGGGAAGTGCATTGAAGGGATGCAGATGAACTGGGTGAGCTACCTCGTCAACGAGTTGGAGAAGGACTGTCGCAAAGCACAGGACTAAGGTTATGGATTCCACTTTCGCTGGTTACTCATACTCATAGCATTTGTCACTTGGGATATGCCAGAGGGAGTGACATTCCCTAAAGTCGAGCCATCCGAACCACTGGCCGCGAGGTTCACCACCTTGTGGTATTCAAGCGATTTGGCGAAGCAGTGGCACTCAAATGTTGTCTTCCACACCTACTAACTACAGCTCATGCGGGCCATTGATTCATTCCCCCAAATGACGCCAAATACACTCCATAGGTTCACGCCACTCGCGAAGTTACGCGTAGACCACCACTTCATATACATCACCGCATGCGGGGACGAAAACAAGGATGAGCTACAATCTTACTATAAATTGACAAAGGAAGATATGGATGAGATAACCAAGGAATGGCCTGCAAAATTCCTTGTAGCAGTTGGAGATGCAGAACTCTCCAACCCTGACCTCATCAGAAGTCCTATGGTCAACAGGACTGTGTGTGATGGACCGAGCAACGCTAAGAAAAAGAAAAAGAAAAAGAGGGAAGAAATTCAGAAGATAAACAATGCAACAGATAAAACTGCACTTGACTCACCTGGAGGAGGAGGAGGTGATGAAGTAAACCAAGAGGAGGAAGGGGAAGACGAACATAAAAGGGGCGAAGTGACACCGCCGAAGGATCCCCTTACAAAGGTCGAGACGTCGAAGAAAAGGAAGGTTTCTCCAAAGAAACCCTCAACGCGGAAGAAGTCACGAGCTAATAAGCCTCAGTCACAGAACGTGCTCACAGTGGATGATATTGACCTCATCATCACAGCTATAGCAGATGCTTCAGAGGATATTTTGCAATGAAACAAAGCAAAGTAGGAGACAATGTATTCCAGAGTCAAGGCAGAGCTGAAGGGGATACAACAAGCTCTCTATTCTAGCCGCGCAATGTCTACTGTGCCCTCATCATCATAAGTTGTAGAGTTCAGGGATGATCCCACCCAACTACACAGAATAACATATGTGACAGAGGCTAACCTTCGACGTGTACATGAACAAAAAGAGCAGGCCACAGAGGCCTTGAAGCAAGTAAAGGAGGAAGCCCTAGAGCAACGTCGGGTTGCACAACAAAATAAAGATGACCTCTGGGCAAAGTTTGAAGAGGACACAGAGCAGATCCAAAAAGAAAAAGAATAGCTACTCACATAGCAGATTGGGGTTAGAGAAGCAGTAACTAGAGCACTTCGCTCTATGCCAGGATTGGCTCAGATGGAAGAAGAGATAACTGAGAGCCAAGTGGGGAAGCTCACTAAAGCCATTCAACAACTTCAAGAAAGAGTAGCAGAGCTGGAACTGCAAGCAGTGCCAAGCACTTTGCAATAAGTGCAAGATCAAAGGGAAGAAACTTCCAGGAGCGCAGTAGAAAGAATCAAGGCATTCGATTCAGAATGCAAGCAATTAAGTAACCAAAGTGCGCAAACCTATGAGCATCTTGCAGAAGACCCGTAGCTGAGGATATTGGAGGCACAACTTCAGGAGGCGAAGCAACAGGCATCGACAGTGCAAGCATGGCTGAAGCAACTTATGATCGTTGAGAAGATGAAGAGATCACAGGATCGGTGCGCAATTTAGTAGAAGGTCACTGCTATCTAGAGTAGAGTGATGGAGGTGACCCAGTGATGGAGGTGACCCAGTGACTCCAACTGGTGCAGGACGAAGACTACACCCTCTTTGAAGAAATAGAGGGACAAGGATCACAACTAGAACAGATGGTCAAAATAGTGGAACAATGCCTGGAAGGGCCTATCACCGAGANACTCTGGCAAAGAAGCAAGTCGAGGCAACTCAAAGCCTTTGAAGTAGTATTTCCTAGATCAGAGTGACTCAGGATGAGTCATAGGTGAGTGTTGGGGGCCTGTTGGCCCTTGACCAAGTTTTGTGTAAACGTTGGTCATGTTTGACCATTTTTGAGACTTCGAGAGGCCGATCGAAGACGGAGTGCCCAAGCGAAGCGGAGATCGCAGGATCTCTCCCTTTTTGTGGGTTTTTTGGGTTTTAGGGTTTATGTAACAGGTATGGGATGTCGACCCATGGGTTTTCCCATGTTTAGACCCCTTTTGTAATGTATAAATAAGTAGCTACGCGATGTAAGAAAGAGACCTAGTAGGTCGATGGCTTAGTGCTAATGTTAGCTATGTGCAAGAAGATGTGTTAAGGCTTTCAGAGCTAAGTGCAAGTGTTTTGTAAGTGATTTATGCACATAATGTGTAAAGGCTCTGTGCTTGGACCTAACTCAAGGAAGGAGGATCTAGCGAGGTGCGCGTAGATCTCCTGTCCTATGCGGAGTTGGATTTGTGGCTCTGTGCATGTAAGAAGATTGAAGGAGACTAATAAAGAAGAAGAAGAATTGATGGACGTAGCCCCACACTGGGGTGAACCACGTATATCCTGTGTCGATGTGCTTTGTGATATGCTGTTTATACTGTTTATGTATTTAATTTCTTAAATCCATTGATTCTCAAGTGATTTATGTATGAATGAATGCTAGATCTACTCTGATGTTGTGTGCTAATGGTTAGATATGATTATATCTTGAGTAATACTGCGTTGTTCTGTAACAAAGGTTTAACATGCGATGTGAATAAGGGTTAAAAGAATAATGAATGTTAATTGCTAAGTGCTCTGTTAAGTATTGTGATCATAGATCTATGTCCCATATAGGTTATAGACACTTGAGTCCTGCAACCCCCCCTGCCTCTACCTCAGGTGAGACTTCATCTGCTTCACAGGTGTTGCCGAAAGGGCTGGTAGTTAGGGTTTTGTTGGTGCAATGTTGAAACATTGAACCCTGGGTCTGCTCTTGTGCCAACACAAATCCTAGAGCTAAGAACATGATTTTTCCACATATACACGCTTTTCCGATATTGCAACATGCATATACACAGGTTGCACCACTACAACTTGCATACATCGAGATTTGTGCCCAAAATTAAAAAATGGTGTCGTGTTTCCATGTCATGTCATGAGATCAATGATCCTTGACCTTCCATATACTGGAAATGTTCCGAATCGGCCTTTAAATTCCACTTGAAGGCTATAAATGGTACAAAACCGAGCTATGTAAAAGAGGAAAAATAATTCAACTTTGAGATCAAAGTTACTCTGGAGAAATTATTCACTTCACATTGAGTCTGCATCCCTTTGTCCTTTAAGTCTGAACACATTGTTTAGCCTCCGAGATTTTCCCTTATTGATTGAGAACCTCACTGTCTCTCTTATATGAGCTTGCCTTTGGTGGAGGATTGAAGTGGTGGAGCACCAATTGGAAGGAACTTAGTTTCTCGGTTCCGAACTGTGTCGACACAGAATTTTGTAACGCATTCACTTCTGTTGATTATATCTTAATAGAAATGCTCTTTTCTCGTCCAATTGATATCTTGCAAATATTTGAATTATTATTCCATGGGCATATTTGTTATGAATATTGATGGATTATGCTATTGAATGTGATAACATTATCTATTATCACCATATGCTTGTGTTGCTTGGTTGTTGAGGACTAGTTATAGGTATATTTCTTTGGGTCAAGTGCTCAACGGTGGACTTCATCGAACATCTGGATGAGGTAGGCCCTTTATATTGTCTTGTTAGCATATTTGTTTATATAGCATACCTCAGATTAGAGTTGATTTCTGCAGTCATTTCCATATGTTGTGGTTTATCCCTATCCATAAAGAGATTTTCCTTGTAACATCATTTTCTTGTTATCAATTTCTTCATTTTTGGATGCCAGGTCATCTTTCTTGCTTACTATTTCATATTTTCTTCTCCATACCTTTTCATGAGATATTTTGTTTGTTGGATCTTTCTCTTCTAAATTTGTCCTTTGATATTTGTCATTTCTTCTTTTCTTCCAACCTTCATTAGATTTTCTTCCCGACTTGTATGAATTATTTCTCATGGATTGACTTCTTGATTTTCTACAGTGTTGGGATTTGTGACCAAACCTATCACAGTTGTAACATCTCATTGTATGGAAAAACTTTGTTGTGTGGCCAACATAATTTCATCTCCAACATCTCATTAAGTTATTGAACCTTCTTGATTTTTTATTTTCAGGACTCTTGCATTCTAATGCTTTGTGACCAAGTTATTACAAGAAAAACAATAACCATTGAAGGTGTTTCCATACTTGAGTTTGTTGTGACATGAGAAGTTTGTCTTTTGATATGTTTCTTTTTTTTTTACTTTTATATCTTCCTTGAAAAAGTTCATGATTTGTTTTAGGTTTGTGACTGTACCTTTTTCTTTTGAGGAGTATGATCCTTTATCATGTTTTTGAATGGTGCTCCATTTGTCGCCTTCTTCTTTCTTATCGTATCCAAGACCAATTTTGTTATCAGTTGGTCTTTGACTGTTCCAAATCCTATCTAGGATAGCTGAGTTGTTCTGGAATTTGACAATTGCTTTTGTCTTTTCATTCTTCTTTTTGAGGTTTGTAACTTCCATTTCCAACATGTGACACACTTATTCCTTTTTAGTCAACTGAATCTTCAAGGCTTCTTCTTTTTCCTTAGCTTCTTCAAGTTGAGTATTTAGATCGATGACCATTTCTTTTGTATTATCCAAGACTTCTGTGTAGTTATTGGTTTTGTCATATGTCTTCAACTCTTCTATATCTTTTGTTAGATCAACAACTTCATTATTCAATCTTTTGATTTCTTCCTTGTTTTCTAGCTGAATCCTTTTGAGGTTGATGACACATGTATAACACAAACTGTATGAAGTAGATAAAATATATTTCTTTTATTTATTTAACTTGAGTGAATACAAACAAAATCAATACTTTAATATCTTCAACTTCAACTGAATATGAAAGATCCAACTTTCTGATACAAGACCCATCTTGTAGTTCTCAGATCCAACTAAGAAATGATGAATCCAACCCTCATAACAAGACCCAACTTGTTGTTCTCAGATCCAACTGAGATGTGAGGAATCCAATCCTCATGAAAAGACTCAACTTGTAAACATGCACCAACTTGACAGAATGCACTTTCATTCAATCCATTATATATATATATCCACTAAGACACTCTTTCCACTTTGTTTTCTTGCTTTATATACTTTTCCAAAAGGCATAGGGTTAATCCATTGTGTCTTTTGGTTTGAATCAAGATTTATTTTTGACATTGAAACATTGTACCCTTTCATTTAAATGATAATATTAAACTTTAAACAATATCATTTTTTCTTTTTATTCTTTATTCATAATGTTCATGATTTAACTCTTCTTTATCATGATTCTGTATCGATTCATTAGTTTACAGATCTCAAATTTTTGTGAAATCGAGTCTTAATCAATATATGCTCCCTTCAATCCAAAATTCGTGTGACTGTGACCTTGGAACCACAAGCTTTCCAATTAATCACTTCCCTAAGTGATAGTGTTGCGCCTTTGATACCTTGAGCACTCACATGACCAACAATATAACCTTGTCCTCTGGATTTTGGCACTTCAGAGATTTTATCCTTTACCAAAATAGTTTTATTGTCGAAGAGATATCTTACGGAGTGTTACCTTCTGGAGTGGTTACATCTCATGCTAGATAATCTAATGACTATCATTACTCCATAAGTTATCAGATCGACAGTCTAGTTTAATCCTTATGCAACTTTGTTGGCTCCATATCATTTTCAAGTCTTCACGATTGACGATTCTGACTGAATCTCCAGTTGATATTGACGGTCATTTTTCACTCCAAGGCTTTGGTGATTCATGACTCTGAGACTCCGAGTTACTAGAACTCTGAAGTAGTTCAATCCCTACGAAATTTTACCTACCGAATAATTCATAAATCTGTGGTGATTGCTTGGTGTTAGTTGTTAGTATTCCTTACGCTATCCTTCCACTGTACTCAATCAAATGGTTGAGAAAGATTCCCGAGGATATTAGATCAATGGCCAAAAGTTAATTTGTGACTTCGGCCTTTGACACTTTGGGTATGTTTGCTGGTAGGATAAGTTGAATATCCCTGGAGGCTGTAATCCCATAGTGATGTGGCATGCTGACATCACTATTGATGTGGCACTGGATGAGTGGCTACCATGTGTCACCTCGATTTGTGACTTTCGTATACCTGATGTGCCAACTATACCTTGACACTTGTCACCAGTTGATTGGGCCACATGTCATCTTTTTCTTTTACCACATGTCTCCCTCTTGGATCATGGATTTGCACTTCGTGGATCCCGTTTTTTTTCACCTTTATATCAACCTTCGATCATTGTCGAAGTGTGGAATATGTTTTTCCACCATTTGATATTTCCTTCTCTTGATCTAAAGACCTCTTTTTACTATGGGACTTCATGCCTTTGGCCCCGCTTATCTTGTCCTTCCACTACTTCATCCAATGGTTGAGAATGGTCCCAAAATGAATCAACAGTTAGTGTTACTTACAGACTTCAGGATTTCAAATATTACCCTATCCTTCCACTTTATGTCGATCAACGATCGACGAGATTTTTTAGCTCTTCCTTTAATCCGACGATCAACGTGAGTTCATGACTTCAGGGCTTTGACCTTCAAGTATTCCTACATGATTCAAAATTCTTTCCACTGAAGTGGTCAACATTGGAGTTGACCACCATTGGACCCACCTATCCTCATCCAACAATCACCATGGATTTCCCAGATCGGATGACCCTCATTCACTTTGGGCTTTGATTCTCCAACCTTCGAGTATTCTTGGTTTTTTTGAACTTCTTATCACTGGAGTGGTCAGCTCCAAAGTTGACCACCTTCTTTCCTTTAGTATGATCTGACGGTTCAACATATCCATTCCATATCAATGGTCAATATTTATTTCTAAATTAAATCTTGATGTAACGACTGAGAACTCATCTGAAGCTCCTTCCTGACCGACGATTGGCATTTATTTCACGACTTTGAGATTTCGTGGATTCTTCCTTGTCTCCAGTAATCATCGAAGTGGTGAAGTGTTGAAACTTATGCTATCCTTCCACTTGGTTTCTATCAATGGTTGATATTTCGACCGACTGCAATAGAGTTTCCTCACAGTTCTGAGGGTGTTCAATGCTCTTCTTCCTGAACTGTTCATCTCTATTTCTCTTGAGATTTTAATAACTATTTGTGAATTATTTTATGCACTGATATTTAGTCACTAACCCTCCCGAGCTCTTAATTCCTTGTGCTTTGTTA
>SNQJ01S0243391.1:0-13335 GCA_010110895.2 Picea sitchensis
CTAGTATGGTCTCTTGTTCAGTTAAGGCTCATGAATTAGCACAAAATAGTATTGATTGGTCGTTTGACAAGAGTACCTATAAACATAGATGGGGTGCACAGTGTGGCAGACTTTGAAGTTATTGATATATTGGATGAAAGTCAACCATATCTAGAACTGATGGGACTAGAATGGGATTTTGATAACCATGTGATCATTAACTTGAAGAAGAGGGAGATGACATTTTAAGTTTGATATTTGAAAGTTATTTCACCCTTGGACCCATCATAAGGGAAGAGATACATAGATCCAGCTAGAGGAAATGACATTGAAAAATTATATAACATGACTACATGGATGAATGATTATGTGAACCCTATTGTAGATGGTATGCTAATTTGGTGAAGTATCAGTTCTTATGAATATGATTCAAAGGAATTTCTAGAGCATTGGCAACAAAGAATGGATGAAGTCTCAACTAGCCAATGTGCATGCATAACCCGATACTTGTGTTGTATTGGAACATAATCATGTGATCCACTCAGGTATGATGGATTGACTGAAATATGATTTTTTGTGAAGGCATTTGAGTTGCAGGTACCTGAACAACAAAGGATGTTGGCACTATATGTTGTCCTAAAAGAGACTCCAGAGAGATGGTGGGTTGCACACAAGGAAGGAATGAAAGACTGGCCACAATGTAGAAGACTAATGAAAGTTAGGTTCAGGAATGAGGGAGAAAATATTGCGCAAATGTATACAAGAGAGAGTGATATAGAAGTTCATGTTGTGTAGTGCATGACTTTATGGAGTTCAGTACTAGAAACAAAATGGCCACACAGATTTATACATACCCTAGACACAATTATGAAGAGATGATATTTGGAAATGGAAATGTGCAGAGAGAAATCAATATGGGACACGTTAGCTCAGAGTTTCAAATCCAAACTTATGTTTGAACATGATTTTCCATCAATATATGCAGTACTAGAGGCTATTCGAACTAAGATATTCTTAGAGGAAGGGTCGATGGAGGTGGTACCATTATGTAGTGAACACATAGCTACTATGACTTCCCATGAGTTATTGGAGTGATACATTGTGGCTAAGGAAGAACATGATGAAGAATATCCCATAAACATACAAGTACCTGAGACATAAGAAGAATGAGCACTATAAGGGCCAGAGCTTGAATCCACCGCATACACCCAGATGATAAATATGTGGAAGGTAAACATTGGGATGACAAAGAATCTGAAGTTTTCATAGATAGGGGATTACTAGAGTGATGAGATAGTTGATATGATTGCAGAATTATTGCGCGAATATCAAGACCTAATCCCAAAAAAAAAATCATAGATGAAGGGGATAGTAGGGGATTTTGGTGAGATGAATATTCTATTGAAACTAGGAGCTAATGCGGTATGATAGAGACCATATAGGTTAAATATAAAGTAAAAGGAAAATGTGAAATTCAAAATATATAGGATGTTGGATGCATGAATCATTCAACCGGTAGAGGAATTCGAGTGGATCAGTCTAATGGTAGTACAGGACAAGAAGACTAGAGGAATCAAGATCTTCTTGGATCTGAGGAAGAGGAATGATGCATGTTTACGTGACCCATTCTCAACACCATTCACAAATGAGGTAATGGAGAATATAAGAGGCCAAGAGACTTACTCTTTTATAGATGGATTCTCTGGGTACCATCAGATAAAAATTTCCCAGGAGGACCAACACAATACTACTTTTGCGATAGAGTAGGGGAGTTATCAATATACAGTAATTCTCTTTGGACTAAAGAATGCCCCTGTAGTGTTTTCCAGAGTTGTGGTTGCAACGTTCAAGGAATTTATTCATAAGTTCCTTGAAGTGTACTTGGATGATTGGACTATGTTCATTCTACTAAAGGATCACATAGAAATCCTCATTCGTGTTATGGATTGGTGTAGACATTTTTAGATTGACTAAGGAGTTTCAAATTCATCATCAAAAGAGTACACCGTATCATCCTCATGCCAATGGGATAGTGGAAGATTTCAATAAAATCTTGGAGAATGATTTAACCAAGATATCCAACATAGGGAGAGATGATTGGGACTTGAGACTTCCTACAGTATTATGGTCCTACAGGAAAACAAGAAAAACGTTAGCAGGATAGAAACCGTTCAGGTTGGTCTATGGGAAAGAAGTAGTGATGCCAATTGAGTTTATTCTACCTATCCTACGCATTGCAGCAATCACTGATCTATAAAACTATAGTGCAATAGAGGAGATATTAGAAAAGTTAGTGCATCTTGAGGAAGATTGGTTTTTTGCAGGTTTCCATCAACAAGTTTATACGGAAAGAGAGAAGGCTTGACATGATAGAGACATTAAATAGAAAAAGTTTCAAGTGGGAGACTTAGTATTACTTTATGATAGTATATTTATGCAGCACCCAGGGAAGTTTAGAATGCACTGGTTAGGACCATATGTGATTCAACGTGTAATAGAGGCAGGTGTTGCACAGTTAGAAACCTTGAATGGAGAAGTCTTTGGAAAAATGGTGAATGGAAGTGGGATGAAACTATATAGAGATGACTAATGGTCTACATAGTAATATGGGTTGCACCAGACCACATGTATCATAGTAGTTGTACTATAGTAGGAAGGAAAAACACAAAAAAACAAATAAAAAGTAGAAAAATGAAGAAAATCAAATAAAAAGTAGATATAGGAAATGAAAAATCTTACAGAGTACTATGGCATAAGAACTTGCACAGAAGGGAGGACTATTACACATCATGATGGAACTACGCCAATTCAGAAAATAATACACAAAGTAAAAATATTGTGAAGCAAATAGAAGTAAAACCAAGAACAATTGTGTAGTCTTGCACTAACAAGACCATTGGAAGCATTAAAGCATGGAAATGACAACAATAATATGGTAGTGACAGGTCATAAAGACGTCATATAATATTAAATGGTAAAAGTCGTTGAAAATCACGACAAATTGGTAGTACGAGTAAAACTCACACGATGAATTTGGTAATAAAGATGTATTTATTTAACCACTCATCAACCTCGTTGGAACATTCTACAAGTTATTTAAGGCACAAAGAGGCATGCACATTTGGAAAGGAGGCACAAAACCAGTCGAAGGTCATTGAGTGTAAATCATTGTGACTGAGAGTTGCATGTAATAAAGATAAAACCAAAGAAAATTCAAGTGAATCAGATCTGAACTAAAGCTACCAAAGAACATCCACATAGCCAGTAAATGAACCTTTTGCATAATATGAATGGCCCAAAAAACATTGGAGCACCATCAGGAGCAGCGCAAAAATAGTCAAATCACCCAACAGTTACACCAGAGGTTGAGGAAATACCCAGAGCATCAGCCTTGGCTTCACAAGAAATATTTCACATAGATTACATCCCACCTGGGATGGATAATGCGCCACCAATCAAAGCACCAGCAGATGGGAAATACCCTATGAAAATAACACTAGTACCACCTGGTGTAAGTATTGAAGGAGATATGATCGACAAGGTTTTCAGCCTCAATTTAGTGGACCATGATATCCCCGATGATAAAAAATTCTTGGAGTTGTCTAGGGAAAAATATGTGTGCACTAAGAGCATACCAGGCACCGCAACAATAGTGATAGAGACATAGGTGTGGGAAATAGTGATGCAGGAGCATCTCCCACATCAAGCGAGCCAGCACGGAGACAATCAGACAGTTGGACGAGTGCCGGCACAAATTTTGAAAATCACCTTGGAAGTTGTTGTGCGATCTTAAATGAGTCATTAAGAAGGCGCACTTGTATATTGTAAATGGACCTTTAGTGGATTTCTCTCATCCTTAGTAGGTAGAAGGCATTTAAATTATTTAATGTAGGTAGATAGAATTTAATTCTAGAATAGATAGCTTTTGAGAGCGCAAGAGGGAAACGGGATATAGACACCCTCATTGTGTATTGTAACATTATTGAAGCTGAAAGAGCAAGAGGATGCATAGAGCTGTGTAAGAACACCCATGCACAGATATTTGAATTAATAGAAGAGCTAATTCAAATTCATGGTTTTGTGTTTGTTCTCTGTGTATTGATGTTGAATGATATGCTCATAAATGTTTGCTTCCTGTTATACATTTATATGTTGTGTATATGATTTCATGTTTGAATTGAAGTGTGAGAGGAAGTAGGAATGAGTTTCAATTGTTTCTCTATTTGAGCCGAGGATTCCTGCAAGGAGTGCAGTTGAAGTGTCTGCAAGGAGTTTGTTGATGAAGGTTCAAATAGGGATAAATTTTGTTCTCATTCACATAGAAGTGCAGTTGGGCACAGGAGTCGTGAAAGGAGTGCGCGGGCCAAGAAAAGTCTCAGGATTGCGAACCTGAGTGAGATATTTAAGGACTGTTGCTGCAAGGGTGCATAGGGTCAAAGAAATTCAAGAACTTGAAGTGTTTGAGAACCTGCCACAAGGAGTGCATGCAGGGATATTCAGAAAGGTTCAGAGTTGGAGAACGCTCAGGAGGTATAGAACCTTTGAGAAACCGTCGAAGAGTAGCACAAGAGATTGTGCTGTAGAGTGGTTAGAAAGCATTGCAAGTTTGCGTGCATATAGACAAGTTTCTGTGAAGGAACACTTGGACCTTCGCAGGAATCACCAAGGAAGGACGGACGGATGAAATTCTCTGAGGAGAATTCGTGACATCCCGTGAGCCGTTAGATCTTGTGGAGGAGAAAGGGAGATACAGTGAGTATTCCTGAGGGTTTAAGCTCAGTATAGATAGAGCTGTTGATCCAAGCCAGCCAGGGCCATTGGATTACTCACGGAATCACCTATCGAGATTTCATGAGGGAAGAGTCGAAGATTTAGTAGCGGAAATCGCGAAATTGTGAAACGTGATATCCTGACGGGTACGAGAATAGTGTGGGTCCGCAAGGGACAGAGAGGTGGATAGGTGGCATGAGTTTCGGAATTTCGTAGGGTGAAGTGCCGAAAAAATTGCATCAGGATTCGCGATACCGCAAACTCCGAAATGCCAATGGAGTGAAGGCATTGAAAAGTCAACTCGCGAGTATATCGGAGCTTCAGCATATAGGGACTCAAGAGTCAAAGAACCGAGTTTCTCGACATCACGAGTGTCGAGATCATGATAGAAAAAAAATCCCAAAAAGGAAAAGAAAAAGGGTCAGCGTTGAGTTGTATCGGGTTTCGAGGATTCGAGGGTCCAATGCTCGACCACTGACCTCGCGAAGTAGAAAAGTCTGATCTCCCGATAAGTAAAGAGAGGGGATCGCGTGGAGAGTTCTGTGGGTGCAGATTTCTCGATAGGGAAATAGAGGAACGTTAAAGTTCTTCAGGCCGTGGTAAAAGAGAAGATCCTATGAGTGGGCGTGCTTGCGAGCGCATTCTACGTCAAATAGGATTAGAGAAGTTGGGCATACTAAACCTGATGGATATCTCACACTTCATATGTAGTCTAGAAATTAATGCTTGTATGAAGTTTTTGATCATCTTCTTCCATGGGGGGACAATGTGGCTTAACCCCCCATTGTCAATTGATACTTGGTTTATTGCGCACATCACATGGCTCCCAAAATTCGAAGAGGATCCGACAATTTTTTTCAAAAAGGTATGAGAGAGGGCCCTATCAGAAGTAATGGAGGAAAAGTTTTAGGCTTTCAAGAATAAAAGGAGATTGGATGTTAAAAACATCGCCAATGACGATGTTCAATTTGCAACATAGGTATTGGCCTACAAGTTGTTGTGAAAATTTTGGAAGGATGAAGTACCAACTGCATGAATTGAAGATGCAGAAAAATATGTCGGAGGATTTCAAATGAATTGCCCCACCTTCTTGGTGAACCAATTTTTTCAATATTGTATTGAGGCCCAGGAAAAGGGCACAAAACTTCACTATGCATGGATTTTGATTTTGATTGCATTGGTCAGATGGCAGGAACAATGCTACTATCAATACATGGGCACATATGGTAGAGCTAGTATGGTTGCACAATATGCCAACTTATGGAATATGCCCAAAAAGGGAAGACAATATAACAATAATGTCACATTCCTTGTATACTTGGATACTATCAAGTATCTAATTGAGAATATGTCACACATCTCAAGTGAGACAGAGGAAACATACAAAGACATTACATGATTCAAGGAAGACATTCATCACATGTATGTGCATGAAACGAAGGAATTGGTGTGTCAGTGGCTTCCAACCAGTTATATGTTGACAACATAGGACATATCATTGATTGTGAATGATCGGGAAGATGGCTATAAAATCCCTGCAGAGAAAATGCGGCAACAAGAAGAGGAAGAAGAATGGGACAAGAGTGATGAAGAATGAGATGAAGGGTTGTGAAAATATGTAATGGGTTGTGAAAATAGGGGTTATTTTTCTTGTTCCCCCTATATTCAAGTTACTCATATAAAAGAGAGTAACTTAATGTAAGTTACTCATGTAAAAGAGAGGAATCCATGTATGAATTCTAAGGAGAGGATGCAGAGAGAGAGAGAGGCTTGCACTACAAAGTGGATAGGTTAGGAGGAAGGAAAGATAACCATAATGTATATTTGTAAGCATGGTGCTCAAGCCTAAATAAATTACCAACCACATAATAAATAAGCCATTCATTGTAGACATAGCCCAGAGTTAGGTGAACCAAGTTAACTCTTGTGTCGAATGTATTTTATGTGATTCTTTATGGATTTTGTCTGGAGTAATATTATATTATATTTATCTTATGTTTAATCCCTGTGCAATAATCACTATTTTTACAGTAATGGGTTATGTTGTAATATGAAATATAATGGAAGTATGATCTGAAATCACTAATTAGCTAATAAAGAATAGAGACAGGACAATGTGCACAGAACCAATAAGTAATAATGAATCAAATGGTCACCTCCCATTGCATCACTATTGTAGAAACCTGGTTCTTGCAGTCCCAATAGATACCTCGGGTGAGACTTCATTTGTACATGCAGGTGATGTCGAAAGGGCCAGTTTCTGGATGGTTTTGCTCATATAAGATAACTAGAACCTAGGGTCTTACAACCATGTGTAGTGCCAACATTTACCAACTTAGCCAAGTGTTCAATTTTATTCTTATGCCACTTCTCCTTTAGGAACAATGTGTATTTCCTAGCAGGTTGTCTGCATTATAGCATCTCTAAATACACTTTGGCTTCTTTTTTTTACCAAATCCCCCATAATTTCTACATGTTCATTATTATCAAGTAGTTCTCTTTTTTCCTTATTTAGTTGCTACTACAACTTCTAGTTTTCCATTTTCAATTTTTGGTTGTGTTCCATTTTTTGCATTGCTATAATCTAAAACGTTTCCTGCATATGTTGGAGCTACTTCTCCAAATCTTGAGAGGATTCATCAATGACCTATTATTTTTGTTTCCCCTTGTTATCCTCTTCCATTATCTTCCATTTGATGACATTAACTTTGGCCTTCTCCAACTCTAACAAGGCTGCATAGAGAAGTTTCTCTAGAGGGGTATTTCTCTTGGAGGTACCTTCAATAAGATGTGGTTTTTCTTCTTTTACTATTGTACCCTCTTCAGGTTCCTTCATTTTTCTTCTTTTGATCCCCCTAGACTAGGGGAATCGTCTACCTCTTATACTTGAGGTGTAATGGTGAGCAGAGTAAGTAGTGTTGGGATTTTCTTCTTTTGACTCCTTTTGATTCTGTTAGATCTTCTCCTTTTGGGATGAACCCATTATACACTAGTGTTTTTTAGGGGATTGACAAAGGGAGTCCTTAATTTTGTTAAATTATTAGCCACCTCTTTGTCCCTTTCATATACTTTATTCTTTTTCTCCTTCTTTTGTTGTTTTGATCATTTGGGTCTAGTTATTGTTTTAGGTTCTTCCCCCTTCTTCTTATCCTCTTCTCTTATTTATTCTTGTGAATATTCAAATGATTGTAGATCCATATTTAAAAAATCTACCCACAAAATTGTGTGTTTCAAACTCCTGAGAGCATCTGAAACTATTAGTTTTATAATTCCATGATGTGCCAAAAATTTTGGTTTTTCTTTCTTTACTTTTAGGCTCATTTCCTTCAATTACTGGAGGAGGAAGTAAGGAATGCTCAAGTTCTTGTGTGGTTCATGATTTAAAAGGTATTTGACATGGTGTAGAATCCTGAAGTGGTAGGAATATACCATACTCACTCTTCCTGTGATGTACTTGATTATGTGATAGGCCACTTTTGAACAAGGATGATGAGGGATTTACCTCCTAATACCATTTTTTTCTTCATGAGGCTTTTCATTTGGGAGGAAGAATGCATTTTTGGAATTAATGGATTCTTTTCTCTCCTCTTTATCCCAAGGGATACCCATGGGAAAAATAGATATCCTGCTAATCGAGGATTCATTGACCCTGATTATTAGTCCTCTTATTGTGGCCACATACTCCTACTCCTAGATATTCTAAAAATTTAGAGAAAATTCCATGGCCACTTCATCATCATACCCTCTAAGTCTTTAAAAATTCCCCAACCAGATACACTTTTGAAATATTTCCAATATATATGGATTATCATAGAACCTAGAAGGTTTTGTTGGCTCCGTTTTTCTAAACCCATCTCCCATGGTTGATGATGATAAGTAATATTCTCAAAGATGGTCTCAAGGGAAAAGTCTTTGAAGAGAGAAAATGAGAGAAAATTGGGTTATTGTTTTCCTTTAGAGGAACTTGCTCAGAGAATATGAAAGCTTAGGGATTTCTTTAGGAAGTTATGGTAGCTATTAAATTGTAGCAAGATTTTACTTGGGAGAAGAAAAAATATGAGGGCTCTTTAAGAAAATTCAAGGCAAGATAATGTTTACATGGTTGTTCTTACAGGAACGATTCAAATATATTTCTATAGGATTGTGTAAATATGTCTTCTACAGGACATGGGATCTTTTCTCAAAAACTCATACAAACCCTAGCAATGGTGATTTCAACCATATGTTTGAAAAACATAGGAATTTTAACAACAAATGAGAATAGTTAAAACAATGGAGAGATATTTCTTTGGCTATAAGGGTTTAATGACTAATTGTAGCAACCATGTTCCTAGAATGATTTTTAGCTCCCTGGATGAATAATTTCCCATCCTTCCATCCTGCAAGATCATCTCCTTTCTTAGCACAACTCAAAATCACCCTTCTTTTCTCACGATTTCGAAATGGTGTTCCAATTTCCCCTTTACTTCGAGTTATGCCCAAATTTCATATTTAGGCTATTGTCTTGTCCTAGTTGTTGACATGATGACTTAAGTACTCCTTAATTATTGTATTTGTATTCTTTAATGACTCTTTGAATGACACTCCACTTAACCACTTAACTCAACATGTTAATGAAACCTTAACACAAATTATGTCCACCCCCCTCTTACGAGACAGTTGAGCATCCTCATTCTCACCACCATGTTAGAATTTTATAAATGTTTTGACCACATGAAAAAATCATGCATATATAATTCTATGAGGCTTAACAAATGTGGAAGAGGGTATATTAATGTGATACATGTGTTACCTTTGCATGCATTTTATTTTTTTATGTTTGTAGGTCATTGGATTGATCTCAGACTTTATTGCTCATTTCTTGGTTGATGGCTCACTCAATGTTCTGGGAGATTCCTTCCTTGATGGTGTTGAAGACTTCCATTCTGACCTGGAAGTTGAAGACTTTATTTTGCAAAAATATCTTGGGTATTGTGGCTTTAATGTGTTCTACAGGATAGAGAATCATGTAGAACTGTATTTTTGCATGCTATAACATTTTCTATAGGATACAAAGTATCATGTAGAATTGTGATTTTGTTTTCTTGATTCTTATGCTTGATGTAAAAATAGATGAAGAATTGTGTGATGTTGTTGATTCTATAAACTAGATTATAAGTGTTAGTATTGACCATTGGAATTCTTGTTATTATTTGTGGAAATGATCATGTAGGCTGATCCTGCAGAATCCTATAGGATGATCCTATAGAATCTTGTCGGATTACCATGTAGATAAATTTTATTGAGACAAAGGGGAAAATGTAAAATGTTTAATATGGAAAGTGTTATTGATGTATGAGAAAAAGGAAAGAAAAAGGAATTATGAATGAAAACAATGGAAAGTGTTATGTAAGGAAGATGATATTGGAAGTGGAGATAAATTAAAAAATGCTTACTTACCTTATTGATTGTAGTTGAATGTTTTTTTATTTTATTTTTGTCTAGATGGTTACTACAAATGAAGTCCTTGGGTACTTGCAAAACAACAACATTAATATTCTAAAAAAATTCTCTTTTTTTTTTTCTCTTTTTTTCTTTTTTTTGGTTTACGTTTTCTCAAGGAAGAGGTGTCATTGTTGGTTTTCGCTAGTGCCCTGCCTCATTAATCCTATATGAAGGTTTTCTTGATGAGAATATTTATTTATTTCTCATATATGATACTTCCTCCATTGGAGGTATTCACCCATAGATCTGTCCTAGATGCCTCAAAGAGGTTTTCATCCAGGTATTTTATTCTCTTTTTTTTTGCTTTTTCATATCTCATTATTTGGATGGATTGAGAGAATCTTTGTTATCAATCACATCCATATTTGTTTTCTTCACTATTGTTGTAAAATATTCCCTTGTCATTGGTTTATTGTAAAATTTTATCCTGAATCCATTTGCTAGTAAGGGAAGTCCTTCATCAATGGTTCTAATATGGATTGAACCATTATCATAGCATTTTTCAATAGTGTGGGGACCTAACCACGTAGTCATCATATTTACCTTGAATTATTTTAATATTGAATCATTTAAGAGGGTCCAATCCCCTTATTTGAACTTGTTATCTTTGATCTTTTTATCATGCCAATATTTTATTTGTTGATGCACTACTTCAGTTTTGGAGAGTGCTTGTATCCTGTACTCATCTAAGGAATTTAGTTGATTCAATCTTTCTCATTGTGATGATGGTAAATCTATATTCATTTCAGTTATTGTTCTTAATGTATGGTATTCAAACTCAATTGGGAGCATGGATTTCTTACCATAGACTAACTTAAAAGGTGTAAGCCCGAAGGTAGACTTCCATGCAATGTTGTATGCCCATGTTTCTTGTGTGAGTTTCTTTCAATAATTTTTCTTATTCATGCTCACTATTTTTGTGAGAATGTTTTCCATATCTTAGTTGGGTACTCCATCCTATCAATTTTCTTATGGATGGTAGGGTGTTTATTTTCTTTGGTGGATATTGTGTTCCTTCATGATTTATTCAATAAGTCTGGATGTAAACTGAGGTTCTTGTTCTGTGACTATCTCTCTTGGGTAACCAAACATTGAGAATATGTATTCTTGAAGGAATGCAAATACATTTTGTTATGTGCATTCCTTAATATATTTTACTTCAACCCATCTGGTCAGGTAGGCAATGCATACCAATATGTTCTTCTTCTTCCCTGATGGTGCATCAATTAGGCCAATAAATTCCATGCCCCACTTGTAAAATATTTCCAATGATACTTGGGGTTGAAAAGGAATGTCATTCCTCTTTGTAGGATTCCCCATTATTTGGCATTCATCAAAATGTGAAGTTTATTATTGAGCATCTTTGTGTAAGGTTGGCCAATAGTATTCAACTTGTAGGATCTTGTAAGTTGTTCTCTTTTTCTCATAGTGTCCTCCACATGGTTCATCATGAGAATTATGGAGGATATAATGCACTTAATATTATCTTATTCATATCCTAAAAACTTGGTCTGGGAAAAGTTTTAATATATACCCTTCTACCCAAGTATAACCTGAGCTTTTTTGGACAATCTTGCATCTTTCTCTTTAGGAGAAATGTTGAGGAAACTTCCCTTTTGTTAGACAATTTTCTATGTCAGCAAACTAGGGGTTTGTGTTGATATGGGAAATATGTCCTCATCTGGAAACTAATCATCAATCATTCCTTATTCACTAGGAATGGTCAACTTGGACAAAAAATCTGCAACTACATTTTTCTTGCCAGGATTATCAAGAATAGTTAGATCAAGTTGTTGTAATAAAAAAAACCATCTAATCATTCTACCATTGGTATCGGGTTTATTCATCAATTATCTAATGGAAGCATGATTTGTATGTCAAAAAAAATTTATACCCTGTAACATAATGTCTTAATTTATTTAAAGCATGAACTACTGCTAAAAGTTCATTTTTTGTAATAGTGTAGTTTAGCTCTGCACCATCCAAAATTTTTATCATGAAATAAATTGCATAAGGTTCGTTATCTTCATCTTCTCCTAAGACTACTCCTACATATTTATCTGATGAATATTTAGATAAAATTGTTGTAATAAAAAAAACCATCTAATCATTCTACCATTGATGTTAGGTTTATTCATCAAGTATCTAATGGCAACATGATTTGTATGTACAAAAATTATATACCCTGTAACATAATGTCTAAATTTATTTAGAGCATGAACTACTACTAAAAGTTCATTTTCTATAATAATGTATTTTAGCTCTACAACATCCAAATTTTTACTTATGAAATAAATTTGCATAACGTTTTTTATCTTCATCTTCTCCTAAGACTAATCCTACATATTTATCGTGTGCATCGTTGTGAATATGAAATGGAAGGGCCCAATTGGGACCTGGTAGCACAAGAGAAGTTGAGAGATTTTTTTGTAAATGTTTCAAATGATTGCTGACAATTTAGAGTTCAACAACAATATAAATCATTGGATAGTGTTAAAACCTAGGTATGCACCTCTTCTCTTTCCCTCCATTATCCTATACATCAGTAAGCCTGCTTTTTATTCAATTTCTTTTCCATGGTATAATGAGTCAGTTTGATTTGTTCTCACCCTTCTATTGACTTTGCACCATTTTCTTGCTTTCTTGGAAGGTTATTGCATGTTATAGTTTGAGTTAATAACACCTATCATATTGAATTTATAATTGGGATTATAGCAAGTTGACCAAGCCTTTTTGATGCAAAAAAACATAGATTGAAAGAATATGCATGCTCTTGCAAACAACATGAAAGCACGCTGTTTTATCATTTTAAAAATTCAAAAAAAAAAAATTGTTTGAAAAATGTTGTGTTGGATCCTACATGTGTATGCATGTTCATGGGCACTCAATTTCATGAAAGGTTACCTCTTATCTCATCATTGCATAGTTTGTGTTAAAATTGTGCAAGTGTGCACCTCCAATTCTCATCATCACGGAACTATGATTAATTATAACTGCAGATGTTAAATTATATCAGATTAACATCCACATTCATCTCGTCACTTGCAACGAGAGGTACAGGATACCCCACAGGGCCCGTTATCACCCATCCATTATGAATAT
>SNQJ01S0243394.1:0-13335 GCA_010110895.2 Picea sitchensis
ATTGGTTGATGGTGATGATTTAATGTAAAGTTTTATTATCTCTCATATATTCTTGGGTGGAAGAAAGGGGAAAGGATGGAGAGTTCAACTCTCTCTTGATATTGGAGGATTGTATCTTCCTCTTAGAGGTTTATCCCTCCCTTTACATTTAGAAGCTGTAGCTACCTTTGGAAGTCATTACTTCCCTTGAACACTAAACTATTGATTATTTCTCATATATTGTGCATGGTGTATTATGGTGTCTTGGTGTAAATCCTCTACTATTGTTCATTTCTCATTGGATATAGTTGAATGGTTTAAGTATAAGTTGAAAAATGTTTTAAATTGTACTTGATATTGATTCACCCCCTCTCAGTATCAACACTTACATGCACATGTAGATAGAAACAATGATACATTGTTAGACAAAAAAAAATAAAAATAGAAACCATAATAATGTTGTAGTTGGTAAATAAAACCCCAAAAGCCCAAAATCTTATAATCTTAACTTCATAATTATTGATGCATATACTCCTTTTGCAAATAATGATAATATGTATCAACAATTCACACACACATATAATTGTTATTACTCAAATTATTATATAAAATTCAATTTTACTAAATAATAAAAATAAATTACATAACTATATATATTTATTCAATTAAATTTTGTTTTTTCCAATATTTTCATTTATATGAAACTTACACTTTAATTTCCGCAAATTTTCCATTTCTTATTTACCTTAATATAATCTCAAAACATCCCTTACCATTTTAGGTTTCACCTTTTTAAACTCTTTTAAAAAGTCCCCTAACTCACCCAACACCCCCACTTTTGTTTTTCTATTTATTCGTCCTTATACTTTTTTTCTTTTAATGAAGTTCCATTATTAATTTCAACTTTTAGAATACTCTTCTTATTTTGTATCCTTTCATTTATTTATTGCAGAAAATATGGATTATATATTTTTTTCAATTGTCAGAAAATATGGATTATATATTTTCTTCAATTGTCAAACTTTGTATGGGTGAGATCTAACATTTTTCAATTTATTATAAAGTTTTGTAAAATATTTTAATAATGATATATAATTATACAGTTTTGAGTGGGCCTAATGATTAAAAACATGTGTTTCTTTTAAAAAAGTTACAAGTTTAAATCTAGAGGAAGTAGGGTATGCATACCTCTGTAGATTTTACCAGTCAAATCTTTGGGTGGAGGGGGTCATTTGTCCCACAAACAAGGGGGTCTCATACACCAATTTAGTGTTTGGCTTGGATGTGACCTTAAACTTAGATAATAATAATAATCTATTTTTAAGGTCACGGTCAAGCCAGGCACTAAATTTGTGTATGAGACTCTCTTATTTATGGGACAAAGAACCCCCTCCGCATAACGATTTGGCTGCTAAATTCTATGGAGGTATGCATACCCTACCCCCCTCGGGATTTGAATCTGTGACCTCTAGGGAGGAAACACATGTTCTTAACCATTAGATATTTTACTTAATGCAAAGGTATGCATTAATTAGTATCATATTTATATTTTCACCACTGAGGTATCATGAGACCAAACGACCAAACCCTTCCTATTCTTTATCACTACTGTAAATTAGATTTACAACCTTGTCCCGAAACTTGAAGATTTGATTGATTTGACAATGAGAAAGACAACTACAACAACGACATCCATGGTCTTTGCTCCCAACTTCATGTCATAGGTGAAGTTCCACATTTTCTATTGATATAAAAAAATAGTTGGATACATCAAATAAATTACATTTTGAAATTGATTCTCCAACTATAAAACCCTTTTATACTAAAAATTACTTACTACCTCACATTAGTTGCAAGGATTAGTTTGTGGTAACATATAACTTCAATATGCCATGATCCTTATACTAATCGGGTATCCATAAAGGTATTGGGTCTCCTACTAATGTAATGGTTGATTGGTTGTGAAATGAGTACGCTTGTTTGCTTGGCATTCCCCTCTCCTCTTTTGTGGGCTCAAAAATATAAAATCATTAATTCATATTACTCTATAATATTGGCCTCCCATGGAATCCCCACATGGTCATTCAAAACTCACATATTCCCACTAAATGGAATCTTGGAATTGTTTATACTTCTATAAAATCTCTTATACTAAAAATGATTTACTATTCCTCTAATAATCTATGATCATTATGCCACAAAGAGATGTTCACACTAGTAGTAACCCTCCTACTAATATAATGATTGATTGGTTGATTGTGGGACAAATATACTTATTTGGTCAACCATACTTTCGTTTTCTTTAAATGACCAAAAATAAAAAATAAAAAATAAAATCATTAATTTCCCATGTTATCTCCCCCATTATCATTAAAAGTGTCAGACACACCAAACAAATGGTATCTTTTCTACAACTATAAAGACATTTTATACTTAAAACTACTTACTGTACCACATTAATGTGGTGAGGATTGATTTAAAATTGTAAAAACTGTTCTTATAATTGGATTAAAATAATGTATTTGACTACGCATTATTTTATAATACCTTTTTATTAACCTAATAATACCAAAGACTTTTTCCAATGTCACACCTAATAATTAGGTTAATAAAAAAGTATTATAAGATAATGCATAGAGGGGACAAATCTAACTTCGTTTTCTAGCCATTTCTTATTTCTACATGATTGCCCTTTTTCATATTCCCTCTCGTTCAACTTCCACACCGACTTTCTCCATGTGCTTCAATTTCTAAATTGTTCCTCATAAGTCTACATGATTATCATATTTCACATTTCTCCACGTGCCATTGTCCTAAATGGCTTAAGTCATTAAAAATGTGCATAAAGCTATTGGGCCCTTAAATTACCACCATTGAACATGATCATGATGTTGGATTCGAAAATCTCTATACTATTATCGATCCAAAGTCGCTTCACGTAGCTATAAAGTTGTTGCCAACATCACCCATTCCTAGCTTTACCACATAATTATTAACTAAATCTATGCCACCACAATCCAATCCTAACCAATCTAGGTTCAATGTCAAAAGTGCATGGGATCTCACTCTCTTTGTGTCTAAGTTCAATGTCAAAAGTGCAAGGGAGATCACTCCCATCATGGCATATGATTTTAGGTTGACACAAATCATTCATGAGAATTGCTAGTCACTCAAAGAACTTTACCATTGTTACTCACTCAAATAACCTTAACGTTTTGGCATCCTTCTCGCTTATGTAGATAGGCATATTGATTTATGCATCGTCCTTGGATGTTGTATTGATTAAAGAAATAAAAAATAAGATCCCAGTGGTAAGGTTTTAGTTTTGAATAGCTTCAACCAACTCTGACATGTGATCATTGATTAACACAGATGGATATGATGGAAAATTGATGGCTAGAAGAGTCGGTTTTGAGTGCTTTTGCACGATGGTAAGGTGTACCACAAACATGCTAGATGCATGTATTCATAGACTGAGTGCACTGCAAACATTGGCAACTTCCATTAGTTGGTTAGACCAAGAGAAGCTTGGAAGGGAACTTGGCAAGGAAAGGAAAAGACTGTTGTCGCAGACAACCTCATTTGCAGACATTCACTACACATGACATATGAAGTGACATAGAGAACTTGATTGGATTTTATAGACTTGGGTGCTTTGGCTGCATGCTAACCTAAGGAGTTTGACATTCCACACTTTGGGGTTGCGATGGATGGTAGAAGTGTCTTTGGCCACAAGCATCTACAGAGTGCAATCGTAGAACACACTTATTGGGTGCATATCCATTGAGCATTGTTGATCAAAATTTGGTCATCTATATTTTCCCGCTCTTAGGTTAATAAAAAAATCGATATTGGAAGATGGAGATTTTTGAACTATTATATGTTCATTGCATAGCCCTCAGTATCAACTTCGCCATGCATTTCACATAATCAAAATCCGAGTCTCCATGACCAATATACACATACTTATGTCAAGAAGTCCAATGGAAGTATTACAAGAAGAAATATGAAAAATGTTCTTTAAGTGACATGTTCTCTCCTCCCATTTCCCTTCACCTCTACTCATTCTCTCATTTTATACTTAGTCATTTTTCCCATTGTCTCATTACTTTCATATTCCCCTTACCATTTTTCCTTATTCATTTCCATGCTCACATTCATTTCCCTTTCCTTTATTTTCCCATTTCTTTTTATTTTCTTTTCCATTTTCATTATCTCATTTTTCCATTTCTTTCCTTTTCCCTTTTTTCTTTTCCTAAATTTCATGTAATTCTTTTTATTTCTCATATATTTCTTTTCATTTTTCATATTTTCCTTATTTCTTTCCATATTTCACATGATCCATTATATACTTTCCATGGCTTATCAAGGGTTGGTGATATTTCTTAAGAGTATGTTTTATCTCCGCAACCCTCACAATGCATTTTGACTTCCACCACCTTCATAATGCACACAACTCATCTTATTACATTTTACTATGTAACTCCTCCAACACTTAGCCAAATTAATATATATGAGTTACGATGGGTTGGGTTGGTTGGTTGGTGAGGGTTGGTGATATTTATTTCATATTTTATATGCAAGTCCGTCCTACCGATTCTCAAGACTTATAATATTTTACGACTTCTTTTACTACTATTTACCTCTCCTTCTCACTTCACCTACACTTAGAATTTTTCACACCCATTTCTTACTATGTATTACAGAGGGTCTGACCTACCTCTACATTCACATAAACCCCCGAACCCGCCATATTATTTTAGTAATATTTTTCTTATCCTAAGTTCTATGAGGAACATATCCAAGCGACACATGGCACTTTATTAACCAATGAGATATATCCACGTGACAATTAAATGGATGGTGCCACATGACAACTAATTAATGGAGACACATCGCAACATACAATAAGTGATACATGGCATGATTTTATTGGATGACATATGAAAAGTTATTATTGGCAGATTGGTGGCCTATCGAGTAAGGACATGTGGCAAAATTTGGTTGGGTGACTCATCATTACTGACTGGGCAGATTGGTGGTTGACTGAGCATGCAAAAATTATTATTATATTCAATAAATTTCCAGGGGTCGAATCCTCCATGCTCAATAATCTCCTCTCTTCTTAATTTCTTGTCAAGTGTATGTTACCCTTAACATTATATACCACTAAGACTCTTTTATTCTCGTACATGTGGGATAAGAATATTGAAGAAAAGTTGAAATTCAACAAAGGAGGTCGAAATTAAATCAAGGGTCCACATTTATCCATCAAACTTGATCGACGTTGGTTGAGTCATGATCTTGCAAAGGCTATATATTGAGCTCACAACCTCCGTTTGAAGCAAACTTTATACCTTTAGAAATTTATTTTTATGTAGAAATTGATGGGATAGGTCTTGAGAGATGAAAGTTGCCAAAATTTTCTGAATAATTAAAATATCAGTCAGTAACATTTTTATGCCTAGCTAATAAATTTTCTCAACACCTCGACTTCACAAGGTAATATCTTGAGATCCGAGAGTCGGATTTGGACAAAACTTATATCGTTGGAAATATAAGACGATGGATATCACAAAAAAATTAGTTTAAATGGTTGAAAGGTTGTATATCCTATCAAAAAAGTTAAATTGCAATCCTTCTCTTTTAAAAAGCAATTAATTAAAATTTTGAAATAAAATTTTATTTTAAAAATTTTTATAAAAAGGAGAAAAGACCCATTTGGAATATGCTTATATTAATGATGTGAATTCATTAATGAGGACTTAATGAGGCATTAATTAAAGGGAATGTTTCAAGAAGAAACTTGTATGAAAATTTCTAGAAGGGAGAATCCCTAACTACTCAAGTAGTTAGAAAATCTCATTTTAAAAAGAGAAGAGAAACTTCATCAAAGGGTCCAATACTCAGAATTATCAGAGGAGAAGGGGAAAATATCAGAGAAAGAAGAAGGCACAACCATGAATGTACAACCAAGCTTCTGATAAAAGGAAAGAATTCTCCATCTTCTCCACTTTTTTTCTTCTCCTACAACATTTCTCATAGCTTTATGCTTGAATATCTAAGTTGAGCACAAGGCTGAGTTATTGAGTGTTCTTCTTGTATTATTCTATAAACTTTTCTTGTATGATCATAGAGTATTTACATCCATACACATGATTGTCAAAACTTTTGTAATAAAGAACATTTTTCATGAATAAAATCCATAAAGAATTGTTTCAGGGTTGATCTTGATTGTATCTTGTAACTTTGAGTTTTAAGTATGAGATATTTGAGGTTGACCTATCAAATTCTCTTTTGATCTTGATAGCAGTAATATTTTAAAATTATTTGAGATGATCAAGATTCAAATCATTATCTCCTATTTCTTATGAAGAAAATATGGATGCATTTATATATGATTAAGAAGATTGTGTGTGATGCTAATCACAATTTAACTATGATGTTGAATCCCTCCTTCAATATTTTCTTATTGTAAAAAGACTTTTGTTGCACATAAAGATTGTATTCAGGTTATTGAAGAACAATTTTATTTCATAATCTCAAGCAATAAATATTTAGGGTTTGATGCCTAGCCCTCTATTAATCTAAGATATCACATATATATCTTTTAGCCCAAGAGGAGTACCACCTCTCTAAAAACGAAGGGGGACTAATGTCCTCATGAGGTTGTCATTTTGGTCCTGACAGATTCAAGCGTCAACAAGCACACATCTATTGGAAGCAATTTTTGGGTGCACTTGTTGGGAACAACACCATTGGATATTGGATAGTCGAAATAAAATTCATGAAGGGGGCAATGGCATCATTGGGCGTAGTTGAAGTTGGTGATGTGGGCACTTGGGTCCATTTACTCTTAGAGGGGCTTGCAAGGGTATGGAAATTATTGTAGAGATAATGGATGCCTCAAAGGTGATAAGGTATCAATCATCCAAGAAGTCATTCACCAAGAGTGTAAAGGAGCTATGTGATTGTGCCCATGGCCTAAAAAAATCACTCAATTCAACATGATCCGAGAATGCATCAACGATATTGACAAGTGGATTGCAGAGAATCATGATGCACCAACTGAGCTATATCGACCATCAACCTTAGAGAGGAAGACATATCTGTATTAACTAGACTTCTGCCAACAAGCTAGGAAAATAGCAGATAAAGAGGTCACCAAATCAATGGTCGTATACTCTAAACTACACAAGGTCATGTGAGAGTTGATTAAAGGGAGTTGACTACCTCAATTAGATGAGTTTGGAAAAAATCTGGTCATGGAAGAACTAGTAGACAAGGTGCATGATAACACAAATCATAGAAGATTAGTCATTGAACCTACCACCACAATTACTACGGATCTCATAGACAAACATCTCCTACAACCTATCAAATTGCATACCATTATACAAGCATTCATGAAAACATTGTTAAAAGATATGAGCACTCTCAAAGATAGCATAACTATACACAATGCAACACTGGAAGAACTAGCTTACTGTAGAACCAGATCTCTGTATGATCAACTAGAAGTGTGGAAAGCATACCTCAAGGGAAAAATTTCTTGAATAAAGACAAAATAGCAATAAAATATTTCTATTACCTACCTCTTATTTTGTCTTTTTCACAACCAAATTCAATTTTTTCTTTGTTGTACACTTGTCACTAGGAAAGAGGAAACTGGACAATTTTTGTAACTTCTTTAAGAAGAATACCAAGAGTCACTCATGAGTTACAAAATATTGTATAAAAGAGGGAAGATTTCCATTTTGTAAAGGTCTCTTCAAACACTAATCTAGGTGGATATCGGTGGCCACCCACCTATTCCACTGACTCAAAGACCAATTTTCATTTTGGAAGTTGTTTTTTGCAATTTTTCGGGTCCCAAACTTTGGGGGCCATTTTGAGGCCCTAAACAACGTTTATTGGGATCAAAAATGCCTAACAAGTAATTGGATTCAAATGCTAGGCCGAACGGAATATGTACTCCTCGGTTATACCTTTCCAATGGTCTATCGATCTACACAAACAAAGATCGTATGAAAAATTTATGCCCTCCAGAAGTTGACATATCAACTACCCCCATCAGGGCCCACGAAACGTTTAATGTTTCATCTCCCAAGGTTAGGGTTTTGGATGTTCATGGTTTTCTTATTTATGTTTTATGTTAAAAGGGCCTTTGGAGCCTCATTGTACTCATCTTCTTATGAATGAGCGTAGCCGACACATCTCTTCTCAAAGATAAGTTTCCACTATTCTAGCTAGCTTGTGTGTTTTTGCATTTTATAGTCTTTTGTATTTCAGACAGTCCGAGATTTACTATATTACAATGTTCCTTTCCATATCTCTATGTATTTCTTTGTTATATCTCTTTTATATTTATGCCTTCATATCGTTCCCCAAAATAATCTGGATCAAGCATTGTATAGACCCAAGAACTAATTCAATAAATTATACTCTGCTAATGAATATTGAGAAGCCCGCGGGCTAGTTTTATGAAAGAAAGAAGAATTTGTGTGTGAATTTTCCTTTGTTGTGAACTATTTCAAGTGGGATGTATGTTGTTCACATGAACTTGAAGAATTCTTGTTTTCCTACAGATTGATCTTATGCACTCTATGTTATTCTACAATTTTGATTATTCTTTCACATATCTTTAAGTCCTGAGATAGTTGGGTTGTTAAAGTATGTAGAAATATAATTTAGATTATTCTGGTTATATGTATGTATGCACTTGTTTTTTATTCCGCACTACCATTTCAGCTACCTGTGTGGGGATCTTATGCAGAGTTCAGTTTCATTTACAACTCACTCGGTTACTTTAGTATGCTCCTAGCTAGGATATGGTAGGATAGATTAGCAATAGATTAATTTTCTTTCAATACATAGTCTTCATCTACATATTTTCATTCCATATCCATTCATCATATATGTTCATTGGTAGACTAGACCGTAACCGGTAAAACCCCCAAAAATAGCAATGGAAGTAGGGCCAAATTTTGAATGGGTCTCCTAAACCAAACGGTGCACGGTCTAGTTGGGATCATGTATCGAGGAGTACCCCTTATTGTTGTTGGGCAAATTCTTCCCCATCAACAATACGCACCAGGATTTATGTAATGGCACACTGGTGTGTTTTTTTAGTTTTATGTACATTCCGAGGCATTTTATGTAATGTCATTCTGGTGCGTTTGATGTTAAGGAACACACTGGGGAGTTTTATTTAATGATGCATTGATGTGTTTTGACAATAAAAGCACTAGTAAAAAAAATATTCACTACAACCTCCACCTGCCCATTTTTTTTTAGTTATATGGAACATCAGTTAAAACCTCTGCTAAAAACTTCGCAACCAATAGAAGAAGTTGTAGTGGAGGTGTTTTTAAAAATTTTACTAAATTTTGTAACACTAAAAACCTCCAAAAAAACCTTTGTTAGAAGGTGTTCTCCTTGTAGTGTCAACATTTTTCAAGACTATATAAGTTTTTCAATCGCCATCGATTCTCTTCTCGCCACTATGATTCTAGTTTAAATGACATTTGATGTTGATGCCTAAGTATTTGTAAGAGTATTACACCTCTTCAAGGATGTTATCACCATACAAAATTTGAGGATAAATTCCTTTCTTATATTTAATTATCATATTCTTGGTTTTTATCAATATTAATTATAACCTTGTACTTTTTGTAAAATTGCTAGAGGACTTTTAGTGTTGTATATAAGTGATCCAATCAATTAAACACTCATTGAAATAAAATTTATAAGAAATTAATTCACTTGCAACTATTGATCATTATATTGTGTATATATTATCATTATTTGCTTATGTAGTACAATTTAAAATATAGGGATATGCACACCATTCTTCTTACTTATAACTACCATAGTCCCTTTCACATGCTTCCCTATAAGTTTAATAAAAAAAGGTTGGTACATCTAACAATTGTGGGTTTTGGAATATTTTTTATGAATTATAAACATTTTTATCTAAAACCATTACCCCACTTTGATTAACAAACATATAATGTTTGATATACCATAATCCTTATACAGATAAAAGTTGTGAGACTTGCGAGACTAGCCTATGGCCGAGAAACTGCGACCTAGGGGCATCTAAGTTGTCAAAATACCTAGGGATCACACCTAGCCTTGGCCATACCAACCATTATCATGGATGGATTTTTTGGTGTCTCCTCTCGATAGCAGCAGGTTTTGAACTTGGGTCACCATGCAGACCAAGGCCCATTGAAACCAATCTCTCTATTGAGATTTGACTTTTAAAATATGAAGGACATGGGGGTGGGATTCGATCCACTTATGTGTGCATGGGTCACAATATAATTTTAATATAATATCTCTAGGTGGAACCACACATTCAACCACTACATCAAGGTGTCCCCATGGCTCCAAGTTAAGCAACTCTCATTGGAATTGAACCTTTCCCAATAGTGAAAAACTCCTCACTTTCCATCATTGGATCCAGCCCCTTTGGGAAAAATAAATTGAAGGATATCTGTAACATATCCACTACAGCCTAATAGATTTTTTTGCCTTTTTCTCCTTTTTCTCAAGGGACAGAATCCCCGAGTTCCTACGAGGTCCTAGCATAGGCTATCTCTTCCTTTCAGAACCTTCACTAAACTAATCCACTGGTTCTTTCATTGAAAACTTGTCGTGTACAACTCAAGCACCAAGCGTGGGCTTCGCCTCCATGTGATCATCAGTTATGACCTCGAGAAAAGCCAAGAGGCGCCTTTCACATTTCGCGACTCGGTGATGCCCAAGAGTCCAGTCTTTCGACTCTTCAAACCCTGAACCCTGATATCGTCCCTTCATTGAGATCGATGGCTGCAATCTCCTCCTTGATCCGACGATCTTGGTTGTATCGGGACTTCAGTAACCATGAGTTCGAAATGAAAGTGAGTCGATTATTTCGACTCTTCAAACCCAGAAACCTGAAATCGTCCCTTCATTGAGATCAACGGTTGCAAATCTTCCCCCTAATCCGATGGTCCTGGCCGTATCGGGACTTCAGTAACCGGAAGTTCAAAATGCAAGCGAGTCGAGTTTTTCGACTCTTCAAACCCCAAAACCCGAAATAGCCCCTTTGTTGAGATCGAGCGCTGCAAATATCTTTGGAGTTTCCTGAATTGGGAGTTCACGATGCAACGACTCCAGAACTCCTGTCACTCAAATCCCCGAATTCCGATATGGAAATTTGTGTAGGAGATCAACAAACCTCATTGATCTGGATCTGACGGTCACTATCCCTCCTGAGCTTAAGGGCGTTGAAGGACACTTAGCCTTAACACCCTTGTTTTCCTATGAGATCCAATGGCTTATGGGGTTTTGAAGCTTTCCCCAAACTCTGACCGCTCACCACGCGTCTCCTCCAATGGACAGTCCAGATCCTCCCGGAGTTTCGTGAACCGGGATTTCGTGACTTGCGAAGACGAAGGGTCTTGCCCTTTGGTTTCCCAAGTGCCAAAATGTTGAAATGCCAAAACCTATTCACACTAAGCTAATTCAGAGTTTCGCATATCAAGACTTCGTGACTTGTGACGACAAAGGGGCTTGCCCTTTGGTTTCCCAGGTGCTGAAATGCCGAAATGCCGAAATGTCGAAACCTATTCACACTAAGCTAATTCAGAGTTTCACATATCGAGACTTCGCAACTTGCGATGATGAAGGGTCTTGCCCTTTGGTTTCCCGGGTGCCGAAACGCTGAAATGCCGAAATGCTAAAACCTATTCACACTAAGCTAATTCAGAGTTTCGCATACCGGGACTTCACAACTTTCGACGACGAAGGGTCTTTCCCTTTGGTTTCCCAGGTGTCGAAACGCCGAAATGCCAAAATGTTGATGAACGGGTCCAAATACTCCGGGACTTTCAGGGCGTTGCCAAGTCCACCCTCCTTCCTATGCAAAGGTTAAGGTCGACGGGCAATAGAGCTCCGACAGATCTTTCAGAGGGTTCTTGGGTAAATTATCCCTAGGCTTGGTGACCTGAGTAAAAGTCTTCCTAATTCATTGAGCTATAAATTCGGTGGTAAGGGTAAAGTAAACTCATGGATTTACTATCATGGTAGTCCTTTGAAGGGACTCTCTCCGACTCTGGAGTGCAAGGAAACTTCTTGAGAGAAGTGCCTTCGAGAAATTAAACTAGGGCATATCGCAAGCCAAGTAGACAGGACAATTCTCAAGGGAACAGACTCGTATTATGAACCTACTCATTCTATACATAGACCGATTATGGTCATATAAGTATAAGCATGTATCCCTTGTCTCCAAATCAAAACACAGGCAAACACTTCCATACAGAAACCATTTATGAGCATATAAACATGAGCATGCATTCAATTCAAAAATATAAGACATAACACTTATCAGAAAACATCAGGTGTGATGCAATTGCTGAGAGGGGTGCTCATTTCCACCCAACCGTAGGCTCAGTGACTCCAAACAGATTTACCACTAGCCACCCCCGAGCTATACCACGATGCTTGAGGTTCAATTTTCTACTTCCAGCTCAACGGAAGTCAAGGACAAAGGTTACTCTCCTTCTCATCTGTTCAAAAATCCTCGTGTTTCCAAATTTTCTCCAGTTCTTCCCCGCGATCCCTGTCGCACACGTTCTCTCTCCCCTTTCTTACCACACTTCCTCTCTTGCCCTTTTTCTGCAAGATTGTGTGTGGCACAAATTTTCCCATACGCAGTCAGGTCTTGGAGCTGTTACGGGTGGGTGGTTCACCCTCATCCCCTCATTAACTCTTGAGGAGCCTCCCCACCTACCAATCTGACGAGAAATCCATTCTGGGGTCAGAGAGTTGCTTTCGTCTTTGAGCAAGTAAAACCAGTACGGTACTGGCTCGGTGGAAGTTAATGCAACCATTCCAGGTCCCTTCCCCCACCTCTCATTAGCCATAGTGGTCTCTTTTAGCACATCCCCCTTCCAGCAGACATGCAACACATATTCATAACATAATTTACATTCATCGACCTTTTATAAAAAAGTCCGTCAAATCAAACATTCACGTATTTGAGTTTGCCATAGTTCTTGGCCAATATAGTTATGTTTACAAACTGGGGGAAATAGGGTGTTACAATTCCCTCCCCCTTAAAGGAACATCGCGCTCGATGTTCTATCTATCAATATGACGTGTATGTACACAAGTAAAAAAAATCGGATATGCTTGTTTCATGCCATCTTCCATTTCCCAGGTAGCCTCATCTGGGCCAAAATGTTTCCATTGTACCTTGACCTATGAAATGGTTCGGTTCCTGAGTGGGGTTTCCTTTCTGTCCAGTATGCATTGAGTTTCTGGCAGGAATTCTCCCTCCGGTTCCACCTGGATCACAGACCAGTC
>SNQJ01S0243395.1:0-13335 GCA_010110895.2 Picea sitchensis
CCCTAGAGGGTTTCCCAGGATAAATGTTGTGTCTCTTGTGAATGTGTATTTCTCAGTGATCTTGTTCTTATTATGCTCTTATCTATTGAAATGCAAAGAACTATAATAATTTCATAAACATTAACACTTAATGGACTTATTCCTTGGTGTAAGCTTCCATGCAATAAATGTGGATTTACCCTCCAAGGAGCCCGAGTGATTTTGACCAACGTCTGTTCCAGGTACAGTGAGACTTCCCTTCACCGTCACCTCATGTAATACCCTAAGTATTATGTCTACTAAGGTCACCAACTCACAGTCAGCCCCTGGGCGGGTACAGCCAACAGTCCAGTCTGAGCATATGGGCAGGATAACAAGTCTAAAATCCATCGAGAGAACTAAGGGAAAATGGACCGGTAGAACTCCAGAGGACCCCGAATAGATTCGGAATTCATGAAGCACTGAAACCAAATGAAGACAGTTGAACCTCAAGAAGAACACCCAATATATGATCTGAATACTACGAATGGTTGAACCATGGAGGGATAATCTTTGTAACTCTCCTGAACGTGACCTCATGTGTAACCCCTGTGTGAGAGGTGGATCCTAGAAATCTTATACGACAATTGGATTTGCTCTCCCTCTCACAAGATGATAATGTTTGTTTGATAGCTTTGGAAAGTTATCCTTTCAACCTATTCCAAATACCTACACCTTAAGCTAATGTAGGTTTGCTAACAGAAAATGTAAAAATGTCTGATGAATTTTAGTTAAGCATTTTATTTTAAGGATGTTGTTTACTCAAAGGTGTATGAGAGTGAAAACGGATGATATCATGACTCAATTACCAAAACATGCATAAGAAATGATAAGCAATCTTTTCTTTCAATGAATGTCTATTTAAGGGAAGGAGAAGTATTTTCCTTTCACTTTCAAACACTAAGACACAATGACCTCATGCAATAGTCCTCAATCAAAAATCTGATACAATGCTAAAATGTTTATATGTGACTGATAATCAGTTTGATGTAAATATTCCTATGTTAATAAAAATTCAAGATCTATGAGATTTAAGAAACCACGAAGCAAACTTCACATAAACAAAAAAACACCCTCGTTGTGATCAAACAAGAAAAAAGAAAACCAAATTCAGACAAGAGGAAATTCTTGGAGAAAACACCTCAAAGATCAAAACGAAATAGTGAAAAGATCTTTGAATTTCCTTACAATAGCTTTCAGTCAATCAGATAAGTGAGAAAGCAATAGATCGAATCCAAATATCAGGGAAGAAGAGTGACTCAAAGAAAGGAAAATAGATGTCAAAAATCCAAACAAAACATCATTAATCCTTAGAAATCAAATAATTGGAGGCTAAACAAGGACACACTAAGATAGCATAAACCCTGAGCAAATGAATCAGCAAAAAGAAGACTAAGAAAAACTACTCCCAAGAAGATTTTTGCAGAAAAAGGGGCAGCTCTCTTGTTTCAAGGGTACCAGAGCATTGCAACACTCTATGGGAGCCTGGAAGGGATTTTCAATGCCCTGGTGGTAAAGGAAGGGGAGCGTTGGCCTCTCAGAACTTGAAATTTTGCCCAGAAATAAAATAAAAATAAAAATAAAAACAAACAAACAAACAAAAATTAGGAAAAATGAAAAAATGCAGTGTGTAAGATGAATCCAAGAGCCAACAACACATTTAAGGATGAAATACATAGCATGCACAAGATTTAAATGTGAGAAAAGGCTAAAACAAGACCTAGGAAAGGAATCAAAAAATCAAAGTTCCTCCCTGGTGGAGTCACCAATTTTTGTTACAGAGAAATCTCCCTGCGGAAAAGTGGATTCTCTCTTGGGCTCTAGACTCCTAAGACAAAGAAAGGAAAGTGCTATTGTGGACATTGACTTTCCTTTTCATGAAACTAAACTATTCAAAGGAGAAGAAGGAAGATGGGTAAATACCTTTCACTAACATTTGTCCTTGCTCGATCCAGGTTGATCTTGATCTCCAAGTTCTTCAGAAGGTCCTGAAATACAATGAGGAACAACAATGATACTTCCTACCCTACCATGATTATCTTCATAATGGATCTATGAAAGAAACAAGTGCATCCATAATTATATTGACAAAAAGGTATAGCCACTGAAGATACAATGTGGATCTATACTCCTATGACCTGAACTGATCATAGCCATGAAAAATACATAGTGGATCTATGAGACAACAAGACATAGCCATGACCAATACAAAGTGGATCTATGTGACGGTATATGTGTCAACGTTCAAAAGAAACTCTGTCGTAACCTGGGAAAAGTACATATAAGAGTGATGACTCAACCCAGGGTCTTCTTACCGATCCTGATGTAGTACGAATCTAACCATGTGAATAGATGTCATGATGTCGAACATCACAAAAACCACTTGATTACCGATCAATGAGGTAAACCGTTAACAAGCGCGAGGGAAATCACCATTGATGTCAATGATTCCCAAGGTACTATAGTACATTCCAACTAATGTGAATGGATGAGATGAAGTCAAACATCCATGGAATCATCCGATCAGATGTCAATGATGTAAACCCATTATCGGATGCGAGGAGGCCTACCATTGAGGCATGTAGGTCCCAAGGTAATAACTGGTTTCTAAGTCTAGATCTTGGATAATGTGTTGAAGTCGATAGGAATAGACTCGTCAAAGGAGGGCCTTGGTGTATCCCCCATAAGCGACACAAAACTGAAATAGAGATGTAATTGGTGGATCAAATGAACATGCACTGACATGGGTATTGAAATAGGAATTTGTGATGGTTGACTCTTGAGGCAGATACTTCCCTTGAACACTGAGGCATGATAGCAAAAAACTAACATGGACCAAAACTTGATAATGCAGTGGATACTGTGACTTTCGTCAGGTGACCCAAAGGAGTAAGGAAACTCAAAGGATTGGTTTAGTGCATAGGTTAAGAAGAAAAATGCGTGCAAAGATAACATTATGTGTTCGAGGGAGACTATAAGAGTTACTGGTAATGTTCTCAAAAACTGTTTGGTTTGCTTCCTTCAATTTTTCCACCATCCAGATAGACAAGTACCTCTTTTTAATTTAATGAGCTCAAGGAGGGTAACACATGCTCTATATAACTAACCTTCGGTAAGTCCCTCTTCCTTTATTTAACGAACTAGAAGAAGTAAGGGTTCGGTCTCGTATGGACCCTTCAATGTATGATTGTTTAACAAGTCTAGAGAAGGTAAACTCGGTGGTTTTTCGTATTTAGAGAGTCTAAAAATGACTTAAAGACGACTCCAGTGTTGTCCTTTTTCATAATATTAGTCTCACGAGGTTGAAAAAGAGATAAATTATCACTCAAAAGACACCCTTTCAAACCTATTAACGAGTGTGAAAGGAAGCAAGATCACTCAACAATCTTTTCATGTTTAGAGAATCTGAAAAGAGCTTAAAGATGACCCCAAGCGGTTCCTTTTTGTATATCCATGCAAGCTCGAAAAAGAGATAAAAGGTTTCTTGGTTACATTCTCATGTATTTTAGAGAATGAGAAAGAACAAATACTAAGCTCGGTACTCTTCCCCTAGCTTGAAAGCTAGTGTCTTAACTCTAGAATGATGATCAAAGGTTGGAGACATGCCCCCCCAAGATTCAATTCATTCACCAACTTTGAGGTTGTCACCAATTTCTATACTAGATGGAGAAAAAGGACATGGGTGGATGAAATGAAGGTTCAAATATGACACCTAACAAAAGACTCGACTCAACATCTATGAGATCTAGCGAAAGACTTGATCCTTGAAAAGAACTATGCTCAAGGATCTTGGTTCAATCCCTAGATTTATGTTTCATTTTTTAATGAGCTTGCTATAGAGAGAAAAACTATGCTCATGACCGTTGTTTCATTTTTTAATGAGCTTGACATGGGAAAAGAAATCTATGCTTGAGGATATGGGTTCAATCCCTATATTTTTGTTTCATTTTTTAATGATCTTGCTACAGAGAGAAAAACTATGCTCAAGACCTCTTCTTTATCATGGCTTCCAAGAGGATAACCCTCTGGAAGGACACCATGTCAAGGGACAAATCTCGGTCATGGATTCCAAGAGGTCTTCACTGGATGGAAGAAGAATGCTCTGGAAGGCACACATGTTGAGGTTTGTGATAGGGGTAAGGAGATCAGGCTCCAATATCCCTACCAAAGAGATCACCATGTCAACTACCGGATCTAAGTCATCAGAAGTTGAAGTCATGGGAGACAACGCCACATAATTGACTTGTGGCAGGGGTGATACCAACTGCATATAATAACCGTTTAGGGAGGTCATTGGGTTGATTGTCAAGTCAGGGCCAACAAATGAAAGTTGATCAATAGTTACCATTCTTCCATCGTGAGGGAAATATATCACATGAAAAAGAGTGGACACAATAGCTTTCATGGCATAGACATAATCTCTCCCAAGGAGTAAATCGAAATACAAGGGGTCTTGGACTACCATAACATCAATAAAGATAGTTTTCCCTCCCAAAGTTACGGGAAACTGAGGAAGGATCCCTAAAGGGTGACTGGTTCTTCTGTTAAAAGTGAACAGAGTCTGGGTAACCGGCATAATCTAAGGATAACCCAAAGCTTGCCAAGAGATAGAGGAAAAAATATTAATGGATGAACCTTCATCTATCAGCGCATGAAGAATGTCCTGACCACAAACCTGTACTGTAATCTTGAAAGGAATATGAGAGGGAAGGAGAGGTCTAGTTAGTGCAACCCAATCGAAAAAGATGGCCTCATTACCTGGAGGGGTTTTCACAAGAGAAGGAGGAATGCCCCCCGGCATGGCAGATTTTGTATCAAAGAGAAAAACATGGGAAGAATTGTATTTACTCTCTAGAGGGAGAGTAGGGTCGATCGATGATGGGATCAGATCGACCACCTTGGCAGTCTTCAGAGGAAGAGTGAGATTGACCGATGAAGTAATCGGAACAACCACTTTGGTACTCTTCGGATGAAGGGTGGGACTGACCGAGGAAGGAAATGGATCAGTCACTTTGACACTCTTCGGTTGAAGGATGGGACTGACCGATGGCAGAATCGGAGCAACCACTTTGCCACTCTTTAATGGAGGAGTGGGATCGATTGATGGCAGAACCATATCGACCACTTTGGCACTCATCAGAGGAGGAGTGGGATTGAATGATGAAGTAACCAGAGCAACCACTTTCGCACTCCTCAATGGAGGAGTGGGATCGATCGATAACGACATCAAATCAAACACTTGGGTTTCATTCTCCAAGGGGAGAATGGGGTTGACAGGTGGAAAGAGATCGACCATTTGGGTTAGTGGTTCAACCGAGGATGAAACTAGATTGACCACCTGATCAACTAGATTGACTGGGGATGGAACTAGATTGACTAGTCCATCAACTAACGATGGGTTGGGATAAATATTACGATAACCGATGGGAAGTTGAATCTTTTTCAAAAGAGAATAAGCCTCGTCCATACGAGGACAAAGGTGAGAATAATGATCACCTTTGCATAACATACAAGGAAATTTGATAGTTGTCTCCTTCTTACCAAAATTAACGTCACTAGGGTACGGGGCATCACCAACATGTCTAGCAGAGGCCGATGATGTGGAGGACCACATTTCTAAGACCTTGGGAAGACTAGGGAAAACCCTCAGAAAGTGGTCACCCTTACAAAGACTGTAAGGGAATTTGGGTTTCAGATTCTTCGTTGGAGTCTTGTCGACCTCATCAACACTCCCAGTACAATGAATAGTAGCTAGTTGCTTGGATCCAACATTTGATATGGTTGGAGGCTTGGTCCATTTTAGGTTCTTCTTCTTCTTCTCTTTCCATTTTGTCTTCTTCTTATCAGCCTGGCTACTTTCTTTAGAGCTTTCACTAGGTGAAGAAGGAGAAATGGAAGGAGACTTAATGGGTCAAGAAGGTGAAAATTCGACATGAAGTTCATATGTGGGTGGTGTACTGACATCTGGAGTATAATTTTTAGATAAATCACTGGGACAATTCGAGATCACCATAGTGGGGAATAACCAAACAAGTAATATGATGGTGAGTCCCGAAAGACTCACTGTGGAAATGTATGGAGGACCAAAGCTTCCAAAAGAAGGAAAGGTGAAATGTTCCCTGGGACAAGGGTTTCCTCCATTGGTACTCCCAGGATTTGATTCCATTAACACTGACTCGACCTAAGGTCCACTAAGTAAAACAAAACATGCTATCAATCTAAAAGAAAACAATCAAACAAAACTTCCCACAATGAAACCACTAATTGGTGATGAAATCCAACATCGTGAGATCAATATAGGAAGGTGAGGGGATAGATTGGGTGGATCAGTTATGTTGGCGAAATGCTTAATAGACTTATACCTTCATGCAAGATTCCACGTAGTAAATGTGGATTTACCCTCCAAGGAGCTCGAGTGAGTTTGACCAACGTCTATTCTAGGTACAGTGAGACTTCCCTTCACCGTCACCTCGTGTAAGACCCTGAATATTATGGATACTAAGGTCACCAACTCATAGTCAGCCCCTGGGCGGGTACATTCGACAGTCCAGAATGAACGTATGGGCAGGATAACAAGTCTGAAATCCTTCGAGAGAACTAAGGACAAATGGACCGATAGAACTCCAGAGGACCCTGAATGGAATCAAAATTCACGAAGCACCAAGACCAAATGAAGACAGTTGAACCTCAAGAAAAACCCAAAATATATGATCTGACTACTACGAATGGTTGAACCATGAAGGGATAATCTATGTAACTCTCCCAAACATGACCTCGTGTGTAACCCCTATGTGAGAGGTGGATCCCATAAAGCTTATATGACAATTGTATTTTCTCTCCCTGTCACAAGATGTTAATGTTTGTTTGACATCTTTGGAAAGTTATCCTTTCAACCTATTCCAAATCCCTACACCTTAAGCTAATGTAGGTTTGCTAATAGAAAATGTTAAAATTTCTAATGAATTTTAGTTAAGTTCTTGATTTTAAGGTTGTTGTTTACTCAGAGGTGTATGAGAGTGAAAAATGATGATATCATGACTCAATTCCCAAAACATGCATAAGAAATGATACGCAGTCTGTTCTTTCAATGAATGTCTATTTAAGGGAAGGAGAAGGATTTTCCTTTCACTTTCAAACACTAAGATGCAATGACCTCATGCAATAGTCCTCAATCAAAAATCTGATTCAATGCTAAAATGTTTATATGTGACTGATAATTAGTTTGATGTAAAGCTTCNTCTATTTAAGGGAAGGAGAAGGATTTTCCTTTCACTTTCAAACACTAAGATGCAATGACCTCATGCAATAGTCCTCAATCAAAAATCTGATTCAATGCTAAAATGTTTATATGTGACTGATAATTAGTTTGATGTAAAGCTTCCTATGTTAATAAAAATTCAAGATCTTTGAGATTTAAGCAACCCGGAAGAAAACTTCACATAAACAAAAACACACCCTCATTGTGATCAAACAAGAAAAAATAAAACCAAATCCAAATAGGAGGAAATGCTTGGAGAAAAGACATCAAAGATCAAAATGAAATAGTGAAAAGATCTTTGAATTTCCTTACAACATCTTTCGGTCAATCAGATAAGTGAGAAAGAAGTAGATCGGCTCCAAATATCAAGGAATAAGAGTGACTCAAAGCAAGGAAAATAGATGTCAAAAATAAAAACAAAACATCATTAATCCTTGGAAATCAAATAATTGGAGGTTAAACAAGGACACACTAAGATAGCATAAACCCTGAGCAGATGAATCAGCAAAAAGAAGACTGAGAAAAACTACTCCCAAGAATATTTTTGCAGAAAAAGGAGCAACGCTCTGGTGTCAAGGGTACCAGAGCATTGCAATTCTCTATGGGATCCTACAAGGGAGTTCCAATGCCTTGGTGGTAAACGCAGGGGAGCATTGGCCTCTAAGAACTCAAACTTTTGACCAAAAAAAAAAACTACGGAAAAATGAAAACATTCAGTGTGTAATATGAATCCAAGAGCCAAAAACACATCTAAGGATCAGAGACACATCATGCACAAGATTTAAAGGTGAGAAAAGGATAAAAAACACCTAGGAAAGGAATCAAAAAATCAAAGTTCCTCCCCAGTGGAGTCGCCAATTTCTGTTACAGAGAAATCCCCCTACAGACAAGTGGATTCTCTCTTGGGCTCTAGACTCCTAAGACCAAGACAAAAAAGTGATATTGTGGACACTAAATTTCCTTTGCATGAAGCTAAACTATTCAAATAATAATAAGGAAGAAGGGTAAATACCTTTATGCGACGTTTGTCCTTACTCGATCCAGGTTGACTTTTATCTCCAAGTTCTTCAGAAGGTCCCGAAATACAATGAGAAACAACAATGATAATTCTTAATCTACCATGATTATATTCATAATGGATATTTGAAAGAAACAAGTTCATGAAATGTACACAAACTTTAAAGGAAACAGGCCAAGAATAGATTTATATTAATGAAAACAAAGTGAGATGCTTACATCCATGGATGTAGGTGCAACACCTTCACCAAGCTCTCTTTCTCCAGACCCTTGCTCAAATAATCCACACACAAAATGTTGATAATTCAATGATATCTCCCTTATGAGATCATAATTTGGATGCTTCACAATGTCTCTATATCAATACCCCTCATGAAATCATAATTTTGGTATCTCTCAATATCTCCATATCCTTTTCACCATGAGGAGGCCTCCTTATATAAGCTTGGAGAGACCCAACCACCTTAGAGATTCTTGGGATAGGTTCAGGATATTTCTCCATCAGTTGTGGATCCTCCCTAATATCGAGCCTTGACCTCAGATCTGAATCAAACCAACTCCACAGATGAGGGGGATTTATCCTGATTTTCCTCAACACCCCAAAATTTGTTGAAAAGGGCCAGCGCTCCCCCAAACAAGGTTAGGGAGCTCTAGCACTCCCTGACAGTGGGTAGGGGAGAACTACCCAAAATTCCTTCAGAAAATCCTAGAGCTCCCCCAAAAGGGTGTACAGGGTGCTACAAAACTCCCCCAAAGGAGGCTAGGGAGCGTTGGCACTCCCTAACAGTGATTAGGGGAGCGTTGCCTTCCAAAAATCATTTTTAAGTGGTTTTCTTCATGGAAAATTCTTTGTAATCCTCATCAGATGATTTCTCCTTCTTAAACTAGTCTTTGAAGGTGTCTTAAGTGTCCTTATGATGTCATTAGAGACACGTCATAGGAAAGATGGCAGTATGATGTTTGCAACACTTGCGACACTAGTAATGACGGCAATGGGTCATCATTCAAGTGAGTAATTTTGATGTGCAATAGGTAGGGTGGTACAAGGGAGAACCATTGTTCTCTGTTATACAAGTTGGTGCCTGTGTGAATGGAATTTGGTGCTTTCATCCAGTTGGTCTTGGAACACTCAGGGAGTTGGTTATTCCTTCTAGTGGGTGCTAGAGAAACCAGAGGGTTGATGCTCTCTACAAGTTGCAGCTTGTTAAAGAAGAGGTTGTAGCCTCATTTTGAGTTGGTTCTCAAAGATTGATGACGTAAAGAACTTAAAAGATTGTCTATCATTCTAAGAAGAAGAGGTTTTCTCCCTTTATGGGATTCCTCGTGAATATCTGTCTCTCTGTATATCATATGTGTGATTGATATTTATTATTTGTGTTTTTCATGACTTTCATAATCTTGATGATCACTTGGAGACATTAATAATACTTCAATAGGCATAAAACTGTTTAATCACAGTAACAACTAATTCACCCCCCCCCCTCTCAGTTGTCTTAGTATTTCCAACAATACAATTCACTCAATAGGTCATTTTTTCAACCCTCCCATACCTAAACTTGGAAAATTGCATAGGGCCTTTGAGAATTGGTTTATTTTATGAGGTGGCTTGGATGTAAATGCTTATATGGATATTTTATTGATTTTATTTACTCATCATGATGCATTTTACTTGAGATCCTTGGAGGGCATATCCATTTTTATTTGTAGGACTCATCTAATGGATAATTTTGGAGGAACAAGCCTAGATTGGACTTCCATGAGGCTTGAAGCCCATAGGTTGGATACTAGGTCCCACATTCCTTATGATGAATACATGCATTTGGAGTCCTAGAATACATCATGGAGGACCTAACCTATCCCCTACCACCCAAACGTTTTCCTAAGAAGGAGAAAATGTCACCCTTGAGGGCTTGATGTCATAATAGGGCTAGGTTTTGGTGGTGGTTGAGGAAACTTGGCACATTTTGAATGAAGCAAGCCATGGATCATGGAGAAGAGGCTTGGATCAAATACATGTGGCCTTTAGATTCCTAGCTCACCCATCTCCTACTCCAATGACTTGCAAAAGTGAACAAAATGTCACCCTAGAAGGGTAACGTCTTACTTAGGGTTTTACTTATGTGCAAATTATAAATTAAAAAAGTATTATTTTATGTAAAGGGTAAAGATTAGGTTTGTTGATCCCTTATCTTTTGTTTTACCCTAACTTTGTGGAAAAAATATGTTTAGAACATTTTGTATAAATAGAGATCATTTGGATCATAACTCTCCCTCTTGTGAGAAGTATCCTAGATGAAATTTGCACCCTCCTTAGGAAATATCTATCTCTCGTGCTCTTCTTATGGTTTATTTTGGCTATTGGTGGAAGAAGTAGTGTGCTACCTCTCTTGGAGATATTTTCTTGCATTTGTGGTGGATTATCTTGGTAAAAGAAGGTTTATCTTGTTGTTGCTTGGAATTGGTAAGGAACCTATATTATTGTTTTTTCATTTCTTGGTTACAAGTGTGATTTTCTAGACTTTCTTGCGGAGTGTAAGAGTTTAAAACCCCACCATACCCATCATTTTTCTACTGAAATAATTTGTTGCTTAAGTTTTTCTAGGAGAAGTAAAAGGGTTTACACCCTCCTAGTACATCAGGCTAGTTAGTCTTGCTTTCCTTAGGGAATAAGAGGGTTTACACCTCCAAGGAGATAGAATTTCTAACTCTTTTATTTTTTGACTCCATAACCAAATAGCTAAAGGAACTAAATCTAATTGCATTGGAGAAATAAAATATTGCATTGGTTAACATGAAAACTCGTGATTTTGAGATTGGCTAAATTGGAATCAATTCTATGGTTTATGTTCTTGGTTGAGCCACTAGGGAGTCTCATTTTTATAAGTACTTATTTCTTTTGTTATAAAATTTTATCTACATAGGGTTGTTGAAACCCTAATACAAATTTCTTAAAAACTCACAAAACAACCGTCAAAAGTTGCTAAAAGTTTGCCCCTATCCTCTACTAGTCTCAGCGCACTTTTTGGGTGGATTGTTGGCAAGTTTTGGTGGTTGATCTCTTTTTTGTAAAACATTGTTTGCTATATCCATAAGGCTTAAATTATATATCTTCCATACTAATCTATTACAACCTTGTTTCATTGCTAAATTCTTATGCATTAATATTTAAGTCTTAGTCATTGCTAGCTTGTCTCTTGCAATCTTAATTAGACTTTTAGTAAATTTGTTTGCAACTCTTATTATCATTTCATTGCTGATATATATTGTTTTTTATTTCTAAAATTAGGGACAACAAGATTAACTTGCTTTTCCAACATATTATTGATCTTGTATCTTTGTTTTCCTTGTATCTCGGGAAGGTGCAATCACTTCGTGGAAGGTCTTCTATACAATGGCACATCTTCTACCATCTATGAGACTCTTTTCAAGACTTTATTACCTTTCATAATTGACCTATATTGGGAATATTCCTCATCTCTTCATCTTCCACCTCATTTCTCCTAGGGTCACCAGGATTCCCCCATTGAGGTGATCACTTCATCTCTAAAGTGACGAGAATACCTATCTAAGCTGAGAGTGGGTAGGTGTTCTCTTAGTTGTTTCCATTTTGTGGTTTGGGATGGGATTTTCCCAACCTACAACTTGTGTGGTAACATTTTTTTTCGTTGTCAATCACGATTTTGATTCCTCCTCTAAACCCTAATGAAAATTTGGCAAGCTATCCCAGATCCTTTCCCCATCTTGCCTGGTGACTCTACCTAAAGGGAATTCCCCTTCCACCTTTGATGGGATATTATTAAAGCTTATATGGAAACTCCACCTTCCCAGAACCCTTCTTCCCTTAAGACTTTTCCCCCAGAGAGGTTCAAACCTTCTAAGGTTTACGGAAGAAGGCCTCCCCTCAAGTCTCTCGTTGTAAAAACCCTTTTCTAGGGTACTCTCCCCGTTGCTCCAATGGCTCACCCTTGGGAAAAATAACTTTATAAACCCCTTAACATGGCTACCATCCCTGGATACCTAACACAATTCCGAAAGAGTCTCACAAATGGTTGTCAAAGTTTTCGAGAAATAATGTCAGCATTGTAGACGGTCATCCCAATGTCATAGGCCAAAACATAGAAAATGCATAAGTGGAACATGAGGATGTAACCATGAGGCTACTAGCCTCATATTTGATCGAAGATGCCCAGAGATGGTTCAAAGGGATACTTTACAATCACATAGAATCTTATGAGGATTTTTCCAAGTTATTTAAGAACAGGTGGACAATGAAGAAAGAGAATGGGATGCTTATATCTCAATTCAATAAAATAAAGAAAAAGGAGAATGAAACAGTGAGTGAATTTGACACTAGGTTCAATCGATTATATAATCAAATTCTGATAGATTTATGTCCTACGGTTGCATCTTTTCTTCTCCTCTATATGAATGCATTTGATGGGAAATTTCACTTTTTTCTAAAGGACAAGAATCCCACCACTTTGGCACAATCCAAAGAGTACAGTACATAGATTGAAGAAAATATCCTTCACTCAAAGGTTGATCCTTTTCAATATCCTCATGCCAAGGCAGAAGCAAAGACTAAGGCTTCCAGTAGCAATGCTCATGATCCAATTTCCCTCTTGACTCAGAAGATAGATCAGATGAGTACTCAATTTGTCCAAGCACAAAATCAGATCATGGGTCGACTAACCACTGTGGAAAGAAATCAATCCTCCCCCATACCTCAGTTTACCAGACAGTAGAGAGATGCCATAGGTTGGAAACCAAGGACTCAACAAGAGGCAAAGGCCCCTGATAATTTGAAACCAGTTGGGATGGTTGACATTGAAAAGACACTATGGTGTTCTCCATGACAAGAACCATAGATATTTTAGGGGCTAAATTTTGAAAATGGGTTAATTTTCCATGGTTTTCCCAAAACAATATTCACCAATTTCCATTTTTTCTAAATTGATTCTCCCAAATTCCATAGAATAAAAATATTTTACCTTAAAAATTGCCAAAATTTTTATAGAAACTATAAAAAATCCTTAGAAATT